>CATIWF010014836.1:0-14000 GCA_949630135.1 Balakata baccata | reverse complement strand
CAAAAATAGAAATCAAATTCCTATTTCTAAATCTTCTTATTTATGGCACCATCTCCTTTGCTTCTTGCTCCTTTGCATCTCCATTTTATCCTAATCCTATGTAATCTAATTACATATTTCAAAAATAGAAAACCTCAATTTATATTTGAGGGGAGTAAGATGAGAAAAGAAATACATGAGAAAGAAAAGAGAGGTAGGGACATGCAGGCCCTATTTGCCATAAAATAAAATTCATGCATGCTCAATCACATTGTGCCTAAGTCCATAATCATCTATCATGTCTTTCCATACACCCCTAGCATGTTTTCTCTAATGCATAAAATAAAATAGGTAGTGATAATTTTTTATTGCAAATTTGAAAGTTGATTCAGCACTTGAATCAAAATTGCCTACTTTGTTGTTTCGGTTAATTTAATTTTGTATGTCATTTTAATGTGGAATTTAATAATTAATCAAATTAAATTACTTATTTCCAAAATTAATTCAAAATTTATTCACTTTAAAATCAAATTATTATGATGTCAAAAATTAAACAATTTAATTTTAACATATATGCCACTTTCTAGTCATACTAGATATGCCATTTGCTCAATTTAAATTAATTCAAAATTAATTTCCAAAAATTCCCAAAAATTTTAGAACTTCAAATCATCATTCTAAGCATCTTTAGATAAGCTCAAGACCATCAAAATAATTTTGGCATAAGCCAAAATCATTAAGACAAACGAACAAACACATAAGACGCTCAAAACGACCCATTTACCGTCTAGAATTAATTTGGAAATTTAAATTCGAGCAAATTAATTTTGGCATGCATCTAACATCAAAATAATATATTTTTAATCATATAAAAAATATTTTAAGGTGCTGGAAATGAAATATTCACATACAAAAAAATTCAAACAAAACAGTCCCACCGGGTACCCAAAACAGTTCCGTTTTGGTGTTTGTTTGAAAAATTAAATAAAAATTTTTTTAATTAATTATTGGATACTTCTAAAGGCTTAAACATATTCTCAATATGTCTAACTAATTTTTCCATAATCAAATTATAAGAAAAATATGAACATCCCTAATAATTAAGCCAAACAATATCACATGTTCATTAACTATGCAATTTTCAACAATTTTGTAATAAATTCGAAATTCATATTTTTCAATCAACATAATCATCCTCAATCATCTCATTATCAGATCATAGAAAGAAAAATATATAAAATAAATTTTACAAATTAATTTCAATTTTATAAATCAAAAGATCCAAAATCATCAAAACCATGCAATCCAATTGCACCTTAAATTAAAATTAATTTTAATGGCATAAGGTGGCACTGATACCAATGATGGGTTTTGAGCATGTATCACATACATATTACGCAGCGGAAAATAAAAATTTTCAAAATCCGAATCAAAGGATTATACATGTGCCAATTAAAACTAATTTAACTAATGAAAATTCAGAATTTATACTTTTATAATTTTTTAATTTTTCTTCAACTTCTCACCTTGTTGGGTTATAGAAAACCACAACAATCTAATCTTGGATTGTCTCTAACAATATCCACGTAAAGATGAGAGGATGAAACTACTAGGGAGATGGCTTGAACATACCTCAAAGTGCTAGCAATGATGTATGTTCATATGAGAAGAAAATTAAACTCTTTAATTTTCTTGTTGTCTCCAAAAATTTTTCTTCTCTAAAAAATTTTTCCTTATCTATTTTCTGTCTTTTGGGGTCTTTTAGATCTAAAAGAAAATCAGAAAAGTAGATCAAAATTGAGAAGAGAAGAAAATGAAAAGTCATCTTGCAAAAATTGGTCAATTGGCCAATTTAAGGTGATTAGCGTGCTGCTGCGGGTGCTAGCGCGGAGCAGCCTGCCTAGCAAGCCAATCGGCAGGCTTGCTCAACTCCCTGAACGATTTTTCTCCGCGATCTTATCGCGAACCAACTCAAAATAATTTCTCATATTTTGGATCTCATCCAAAGCCATTTTAATCATTCTTTACATCTCCAAAGCGTATGACCCATTAGGTTGTCGGTTATGTTGACCACTTAAATTATCAAATAATTTAAGCAAGTCATGAGCTGTATCTAGCAATACATCATGACCCCCAATTGACCGAAAAGTCAGTTATTTGACTACGAACCTTTCCATAGACAATAATATGTGCAATTTATCTTTTCACCATTCTATACCCCACTCGGTTTAGAGCATGGATTATATGTCAGCTCCCACTAGATTGACTATGTCACACCTAGCCCAAGTGATTTTAGATCTTATCACTGAGACTCATTACTCAATTAGACATATCATTGAAGACCATCTTCATGATAGTTCCACTCTGGCCAGAAATTCCCAAATAATGATCCCAACAAGAGGCCATGGGTATACTTTCCCTCTATCATAAGCGGTGAATCCTCTGTTGGCTACCCAATTACCTTCAAATACCTCAAGCTGTACCCAATCACCACCCTATAAGCAACTTCTATGAGGCAACAAGGAATGGAGTCAAAGCACATAATCAGTATCCAAGATATCCTTGAGTACCTCAAGTCTAAGGATACATGTACCGTTGCTATGATGAGACTATCATTGACATTTGAATAGATAATCCATATGATTGTCTCATAGTAGGTCATCCAATGTACTTGACTACTCTTAGCAAGAATCCATATGTTAACTTTGAACATCTCATGCTCATAGCTTATGAGATCTACAGCTTGATCCAATCAAGGAGTATAACATATGCTAGTCTATCCGGATCAACAATATCTCATCTTATTGATCCTATGACTAGGGATAATTTAGATACTAACATAATTACACATGATAGGAATCTCATTATCATGATCCCATCATGATTTCCTTTATGCCATGTTTTATATCATGGACTTTCATTAATCAGTTTAAGATCTACATCAATTCATATGCAAATGAATACTAATATAATGAAAGAATGTCTTTATGAATGTATACACTAAGTGCCTGAGGCAATTGCCTTTTGGACACATCTCTAACAGAGCAGGCTTGAATTTGCCCAACAATCTTAACTCTAAAAGAACTCTAGTTCTTGCCATATTAATGGAAGACATTAGCTTTAATGTTATTTAAGTGAGGGATTTTTTTTTTTTAATTTAGTCTCATCATTATATTCATTATGTACTATGCTGTGTACTAGGCCCAATGGATATCATGCTATGAGTGTCATGAGTGGATATCAATATGATCCCATCAAGGGATTATGGGTAACTGTCAAGAACATCCTTAAATACTTGAGAAGAATTGAGGATGTATTATTAGTTTAAGGAGATAGTAAGCTTAAGGTAAGGAGGATTATGGTTGCTAGTATCCAATTCGGGCTATGTATTCACATTAAATAGTTGTCTAGTCAATTGGAAAAGTTCAAAACAGATGATGACTAATGATTCCACAACTCAAAGTATATTACAACTTCCAAGATAGCTGAGGAAGTAGTTTGGAAAAGAGAATTCATCACAAGTTAGAAGTGATTCCTAGTATTGTAAATCCAATATGATTGGAACAACAATAGAGCCACTGCATATGTAAAGGAATCATGGTCTCATCAAAAGGTCCAAACATGTACTCAATCTTGTCAATTGATTCATTATGTACTATACTGTTACTAGGCCTAATGGATATCATGCTATGAGTGTCATGAGTGGATATCAATATGATCCCATCAAGGGATTATGGGTGACTGTCAAGAACATCTTTAAATACTTGAGAAGGATTGAAGATGTATTCTTGGTTTAAGGAGATAGTAAGCTTAAGGTAAGGAGGATTATGGATGCTAGTATCCAATTCGGGCTATGTATTCATATTAAATAGTTGTCTAGTCAATT
This sequence comes from Balakata baccata, assembly GCA_949630135.1. Taxonomy (NCBI): domain Eukaryota; kingdom Viridiplantae; phylum Streptophyta; class Magnoliopsida; order Malpighiales; family Euphorbiaceae; genus Balakata; species Balakata baccata. Next base: position 10,135 of record CATIWF010014836.1, on the reverse strand, counting down.
GGAAAAGTTCAAAACAGATGATGACTGATGATTCCACAACTCAAAGTATATTACAACTTCCAAGATAGCTAAGGAAGTAGTTTGGAAAAGAGAATTCATCACAAGTTAGAAATGATTCCTAGTATTGTAAATCCAATATGATTGGAACAACAATAGAGCCACTGCATATGCAAAGGAATCATGGTCTCATCAAAAGGTCCAAACATGTACTCAATCTTGTCAATTGATTTTAGAAATCAATGGTAGATGTAATATAATAAGAGAGAGTTCCCATTAATCAGAAAATATATGATCAAGTCACTAAACCAAAACCCTGAAAGGAATATGATAGTCATATCCTCACCTATAGTGTAATGTACAATGACGATTGGCTTTAGTACAAGTGGGAGATTGTTAGAGATGTGCCTAAAAGGCAATAGCCTTTAGCACTTAGTGTACACATTCATAAAGACATTTTTTCATTATATTAGTATTCATTTGCATATGAATTGATATAGATCTTAAACTGATTAATGAAAGAATGCATTTATGATGAAAGAATGCTTTTAGCTCACATGTCCTAGATGAAGGCCTTCCCGATTCCCCTACAAATGATGCTTTTGAAGATATTTAGAAGGCATACAAAAAGCATCTCGAAGATAGTGAGATCACAAGTTGCATTATGCTTGCCACTATGTCAGCTGAGTTGCAAAAACAGCACGAGGATATGGATGCTCACACCATAGTCTTCCATCTAAGAGAGCTTTTTGATAAGCAAGCATGATCCAAAAGGTTCGAGATCTCAAGGTTGCTCTTCCACTCTAAGATGGTTGAGGGGACATATTCAGTCCAATATGCACTGAAGAAGAATGGCTATATTGAGAGGTTGGCCACCTTGGGTTTTGTGATTGATTATGAATTAAGTGTTGACTTAATTCTAACTGGTTTGACTAATAGTTATTCACATTTTGTGCTTAACTATAGGATGAACTAGATCTTTACCACTATTCCTGAGCTGGTCAACATGCTCAGGATAGCTTAGCCATCTATCAAGAAGACAGTAAGGCTGTGATGCTAATTGACTTTTCTAATTGTAAGAAGAAGAACAATAAGAAGAAGAAGTCCATAAAGCCTAAATGAGGCATGACTAAGAAGAATGCCAAAGAGACTGCCCTAAAAGGGACTTGCTTCTATTGTGGCAAGGATGGCCATTAGAAGAGGAACTGTAAGGCCTACTTGGAGTCCTTGAAGAAGAAGGCATTTGACGCCCTATCTACTTTAGGTATTTATTGTAACATCCTCAACCGTCCATACATGCATTATCACATGCATTTCATTTGAACATGTTTATTTTAAAAATATAATTCACATGCAACACATGCATACATATGAATTTTAGTGTGAACGTGTTCACGAGATAGACTTGCCATAGGTCGATTTATCGTAATAGGAGTATGTCATACATGTCAAGTCATAAATTAAATAAGGGTGATAAGGTATTAGAAATTAAATGGTATAAAATGATTAAATCGACATAGTTAGATTAGTTTAAATTAGACTAACTGATTACATTGTATTTTTGGCATTGACTAGTTACATGAAAATATGTACAAAAAATAATTAATAAATAAATAAATTCAATAAATATATGACAAACAGAAAAAAAGGGGAATGGGACAAAGTTGGCTAAGTCAATTAAGCATAAAACAAAAGACTACTCCTTATCCATTCCACCGATTGCCTTTTTTTCTTCTTCTCTCCATTTTCTTCAGGCTTTCTTCAAAAGCTCCAGCCAGAAATTGGTCCTCAGGTGAGTTGATTATTTCTTGTTTGTTGTTAATCATGATTTGGGTGTTGATGGGTCATGGTTTATGGTAAGAAAGTTGCTAAATATTATGTACCAAAGTTCTTAGATTTTGTTTCTATACTAGCAACTTAGGGTCTCATTTTCTCTATGTTAGAGAAAGAATCTAGAGAAGCTATTCGTGATACTTGTAGCTTTATATCTAAGGTTTATGGCTATATAAATAGTCTTACTAGTTTCGATATATATGAAAAGATATTGACATCAGACTGGAACTGGTTTGGTTCGAGAACCTAGCTGAATCACTTGTTATTTTGATTATTTTTCTATATGATAGAGTCGATAATTGAGAAAATTCAAAACACAAAAGTTGTATTCTTTGTGTTAGCTATTTGTATACAAATTTTTAGGTCAAATTATGGGTGGATGTTGAGTTATGGTCAAGAGAGTCATGTCTGTTCCATATTTGAGCTACCTCCTTAGTGTCCTGTACAGGTCCAGTCAGTTGTTGTCCCCATTTTGAGTGCCTTATAAATATAATCTATAAATAGTGAAAACATGAAAGTTATAGCTATATGTCTTAAGTAAATTTTGGCTAAAATATCACCTTAATATGATATGTATTTCGGGAGTTATGGCCTTCAGAAATTAGACTGGTCCGGATGCTAACCCTATTCTTAACCAGTCAAAAGTATCCCACCATATAAGGATATTAGGGGCTGAATCGATGAAAATTGTCAACATGAAAAATGTTCTGTTTTAACATATATAAGAGTATACAAAGTTTCATAAAAATATGACTTACATGTTGTAAGTTATGAAGAAGAAAATTTGGTATAACAAAACTGCCTAAGGGCAGAAACAGAATATGAATATATAATGAAGCAACAATTACACAATGGTCCAATTTCTATAACATTTATGTTATAGCACTACATGTTAGCTTTAATTAGAAATAATAATTATATAAATTAGACTAGTATAGAAAAAGTTATAAGCTGATGAATACATGAAGGTCAGACTACCATAATACCCAAACCCTAGTTAGTGGTCCATATTATGCATATTTCAATTTGTTTAAGTTTCACTAAGTTTATTTCGCTACCAATTGACCAACTATACATTCAATTAGGCGCATAGTATATTGGAGAGCCCCAAGGAAGTGAAAGATAATAAGTTAGAGGTTCATTATCAAATGATTTCTTTGGTAAGTGTGTTTGTTGTGTGCTATGTGCAACGTGACTTGACTTGCTGCTATATGAATTACATGATTGTTATGATATGAATATGATATCAAAAGGTGATGAATGACTTAAATATGTGGTTGTGTTATAGATTTTTCTTACATGAAGTGATTAATGATTGAATATGCAAATGTTAAGTAATGATTATTGCAAATGCATATGCATATGGACTTAAAAGGCGTTGTGACAAGCTAAATGGCAGTGTAAAACAAAAGAAGAAACCTATGGCTCAAACAAATGTTCAAAAGCAAAAGAAAAGGCCATTGGCCTAACAAATGTGCAAATGTTACAAATGATCAAGCTAGTTAGCAAATGCAAATATTCATATGGAAACCTGGGACAGTGTCTGTTTAGCCTGGTCACAACAAAAAGCAAATGACATAAACATAAGCAAATGAAATATTTATATGATTTAATATCATTTATATTCATGTGATATTGATAAATAGAATGACATGTAAAATGTGTACGAATGGCGAATTATTACTTGCAATTGTGATTGGCTTGGTACTTTAGAAAGCTTTTAATGATTATTCTCATTGAGTCGCAACTCACCAAATTTCATTATTTTTTAGGAAGAGTCAAGTAATTAGCTCATTTTGGAGGTGCATACTATATAGAAGACATGGATCACAAGTCACCGGTCGAGCCTCACCAATCTATCTCCTTGTATTACACATATGTATAAGAACATGACATCTGTATATTGGGTTGTATATCTGCATATGTATAAATTGGTAAATATGCAATGATGTATAAATGCATATTTGGCCTTGAACTTTCTACCTGAAATAATTGAATATAGCGTCTGAATTATTAGCATATATAATATATTATGTTTACAGTCAAGCTGTGATGCTATGAAAAATTGTTAATTGTTGCATAGTGATAATGTTATATGATCCAAAAAAAAATTATCCCTCATTATAAACAGGACTATGTCTTATTCTCATGCTATATACGATAACATAATGCAAGTATAAGGGATATCCACGGATATAAGGTGTTACATTTTAGTTTGGTATTAGAGTTGCGATATGTTCTTTGGGAATATGCATATTTATAACATGATAACATATGCATAATATGTTTTGAACATTGTCAAGTGACATAATTTCATGTGTTATAGAGCCATGGTAGAACACAATTCACCAAGGAGAGAGAGGCAGGCTGAACATCACTCATATGAAGCATCTCATTACCCACATAGAGACCAGCCTGCACTAGGAACCCTAAGTAGGAAATACAGGGGCCAGAAAAGCAAAGGGAAAGACCTCATGACAAGCTAAGAAAATAGGGTGCAGTTGATTTTTTTGGCACCACTGATTCTGTAGAGGCTGAGACTTAGCTCAAGAGAATACAAAGGGTATTAAATATGATGAAATGTACTCCAGATGAAAAATTTGATTATGCAGTATCTTTGCTTCAGGGTAATGCATATGAATGTGGGAGACAGTTCCCGGCAGTGATGTATAGCCCCCTATTCTTACCTAGGATGATTTTGTCAGGGAATTTCAAAATAACTACATGCCAGATGCATATAAAGATTAGAAAAGAAGAGAGTTCCTGAATTTAAAGCAAGAAAACATGACTATGGTAGAGAATGAGATACAATTTAATAAAATCTTTCACTATGCCACTTTTATGGTTTCTACTAAAAGAGACAAATGCAGAAAATTTGAAGAGGGCCTCACATATGAGATCAGGAATAGAATCACAACTACTAATCTCGATAGCTATACCAGGCTTAGAGCTATAGCAACTAGGGCAGAAAAATTAATGAAAGAAGCTGCAGAACAACAGTCTAGAAAGGCAACAAGAGAATTTCCTAAGAGTCCAGTAGGAGATAGGGAAAGAGGGGTAGATTCTTGCCATCACAGTTTGGTAACAGGGGTACATACTCAGGCTCTAGAGGTTGTACTGCGGCTTTATTTTATTCTGGTAGAGGACAGAGTCAATATATGGAGCAGAGGCCTACTTGTATTCACTATGGGAGACAGCACACCGATGAATGCAAAATGCTTACAGAAGCATGCCTATTTCTGTGGGTCATTAGATCACATATATAGAGAATGTCCAAAGAGAGCTAGACTAGCAGAGGCTGGCAGAGGTAGAGGGATATCAAAGGCCACAGTGGAGGCACCCAGAGTGGGTAGTACTAGTGTAGCACAAGGTAGAGACAGAGGCAGGACTCGTGCAATAGGTAGATGTGTGGCTAGATCTGAGGGTCAGAGTTCTAGACCTCCTACACAAACTAGTCTTTGCCATGACTAGACAGAAGGCAATTGATGCTCTAGAAGTTGTCAGTAGTAATATTTTTATTTATGATATACCAGCATATGCATTGATAGACCCAGGTTCCACGCATTCATTTATTTCATTACATATGACATCTAAAATACATCAAAAGCATGAGTCCTTAGGAACTGGCATAAATGTGAGTACTCCACTGTGAACAATAGTAGTTGTGAACAATGTATACCGATACGCATTGATCAAGCCAAATTGCAAGCTGATTTGATTTTATTGCCATTGTATGAATTTGATGTGATACTAGGAATGCGTTGGCTAACTAAACATCATGCAATAGTGAATTGTTTTACTAAGGAAGTAATTTTAGAGTCTCTAGACTAGCCAAGAGTTGTATTTCTAGGTGAATGAAAACTTGTACCTGCCTTTTTAGTTTCTACTGTAAAGGCATTTAGAATGATCAAGGGTGGATGTGAGGAATATTTAGCAAATGTAACTGATACTAGGACCACCAACAATTCACTTGGAAATATACCAATAGTGAATGAATTTCCAGATGATCTACCTAGATTAGCACCCGCTAGAGAGATAGAGTTCACTATTGATTTAGTACCAGGGGCAGTACCAATATCAGTACCACCCTATAGAATGGCTCTAGTTGAGTTGAAAGAATTGAAGACCCAATTGCAGGAACTACTTAATAATGGGTACATCAGACCTAGTGTTTCACCATGGGGAGCACCAGTGCTATTTGTTAAAAAGAAAGATGGTACCATGAGATTGTGCATTGACTACATATAGCTGAATAAAATGATAGTTAAGAACAAATACCCATTGCCCAGAATAGATTATTGTTTGACTAGTTACAGGGAGTCCAAGTATTTTTCAAGATTGACTTGAAGTCAGGCTATTATCAGCTAGGGGCAGCAGATGTAGATGTTCGAAAGACTGCTTTTCAAACTAGGTATAGGCGCTATGAATTTTTAGTCATACCATTTGGGTTGACTAATGCTTCAGTTGCATTTATGGTACTAATGAATAAAGTGTTTCAACCATATCTGGATAAATTTGTCGTAATATTTATTGATGACATACTGGTGTATTCAAAGGATAGGGAGGTGTTAGAGATGTGCTCTAAAGGCAATCACCTTTAGCACTTATTGGACATGTTTATTTGATTAAAAAAAGGCATTTTCATTAATTTGGTATTCATTTGATATATGAATTGATAGTGATCTTAAATCAATTAATGAAGTCCTTAATACATAACATAGCATGAAGGAAATCATGATGAGATCATGATAATGAGATTCTTATCATGTATAGTTATGTTGGTATCTAAATTATCCCCTGTCATAGGATTAATGAGACGGGACATTGTTAATCCGAATAGACTAGCACATGTTATATTCCTTGATTGGATCAAGTAGTAGATCTCATAATTTGTAAGCATGAGATGTTTAGAGTTAACATGTGGATGCTTGCTAAGAGTAGCTAAGTACATTGGATGACCGTCTATGAGACAATCATATGGATTATCTATTCAAATATCAATGATAGTCTCATCATAGTAATGGTGCATGTATCCTTAGACTTGAGGTATTCAAGGATATCTTAGATACTGATTCTGTATTTTGACTTTATTCCTTGTTGCCTCATTGAGGTCACTCATAGGATGGTGATTGGGTATAGCTTGAGATATTTGAAGGTAATTGGGTAGCCAATAGAGGATTCATTGCTCTTGATAGAGGTAGAGTATAGCCACTACCTCTTGTCAGAATCATTACTCAGGAATCTCTAGCTAGAGTGAAAATATCCTGAAGATGGTCTTCAGTGACATGTATAATAGAGTAATGAGTCCCAAGGACAAGATCTAACATTACTTGTGCTAGATGTGACGTAGTCAGTCTAGCGGGAGCTAACACATAGTCCATGCTTTCAACTGAGTGGGGTATAGTATGGTGAAAGGAAGAATTGCACATATTGTTGTCTATGGAAGGGTTCATAGTCAAACTACTGACTTTCCGGTCAATTATAGGTCATGATGTGTTGCTAGATACCGCTCATGACTTGCTTGAATTAATTATTAATTCGGGTGGCCAACATAACCGGGAACCTAATGGATCACATGCATTGGAAGTGCAAAGAATTAATAAAATGGCCTTGGATGAGATCCAAAAAATATGAGATAATTATTTAGGGTTGGATCATGATAGGATCATGGGGAAAAATTTGAAAAAAAAAAAGATCCGGAGATCACAAGCTCGCACAGGGCCATGGCAAGGCAGCCAACCTAAGGCACATGGGCCTTTTGTCCAATGTATGCGCACAGCAATGTGAAATTGGCCAGTTTGCCCAATTTTTGGCCAAATTGCCATTTTAGCCCGGAAATCCATTTTGGTAATTTTGCCAACCCTAGGGTGTTTAGGAACACCTATAAATAGTATTTTTCATTATAAAAATATTGATAGCCTCCACTAAAAATTATTTGATAATTTTCTATTTTTCTCTCAAGAACACTCTTCTTTGCTAGAACATAGAGAATGTTCAAGGCTTAACCTTTTGAGGTTTCATTTTTCTTTTCTGTGTGGATCAATGTTAGAGACGATCCAACATTGGATTGTTGTGGTTTGTGACAACCCAACAAGAAGGAAATTTGGAGAATTGACACAAGAAATTAAAGGTATAATTTCTAACTATGTTTTGAATCAATTATTTTAATGGCACAAGTAGAATCTTTTGATTTGAGTTTTAAAAAATTTTATTTTCCACAGCGTTTTATGAATGTGATTCATCCTCAAAACCCAATAGGAGGAACATGAATAACATTTGAGGATTGTGCTATAAACTTTGAGGTAGAAACAATTATATGCTAAACTGGGTAAATGTGAATTTTGGTTAGACCATGTGGTATTCCTTGGACATGTGGTATCAGGCAGAGGTATAGAGGTAGATCTAAAGAAAATAGAGGTCATAGTAAATTGGGAAGCTCCTAAAAATGTTACAGAGGTACATAGTTTTCTGAGTTTAGCCAAGTATTTTTGTTGATGGATTTTCGCTGATTGCCAGCCCTTTGACTAAATTGCTAAGAAAGAATGTGCCATTCAAGTGGACTTCAGAGTATCGAAGTAGTTTTGGATAATTAAAACATAGGCTAACTTCTGCACTGGTGTTAGCTATTCCTACAGACACAGGAGGGTTTATAGTATACAGTGATGCTTCACACCAAGGCTTAGGATGTGTATTAATGTAGCATGGTAAGGTAATAGCTTATGCATCCAGGCAATTGAGACAACATGAAATGTCATATCCAGTGCATGATTTAGAATTGGCTACAGTTGTATTTGCATTGAAAATTTAGAGACATCACTTATATGGCAAGACATTCCAAATATTCATAGACCATAAGAGTTTGAGTTATCTGCTGACATAGAAAGAATTAAACGTGAGATAAAGGCAATGGTTAGAGCTATTAAAAGATTATGGCTGCATAATTGAATACCATCCAGGAAAGGCAAATGTTGTGGTAGATGCATTAAGCAGGAAGTCCAACAGCAATATAACTCACTTGCAAGCAACCTCTCTTCCATATCTGATTCAGTTTCGGTCTATGAATGTTGAATTGAGTATGCATCATAGTGGGTCACTAATTGTAACTCTTTAAGTTAGACCTAGACTAATAGGCAGAATCAAAGAAGCATAGGGCAGAGATCCTCAATTGTATGAGAAAATTGAAATGGCAAAGCAGGGAAAAAGCAAAGACTTCTATTTGCAGAATGATACATTGATGTTAAAGTCATACATATGTGTTCCAAACATTAATAACTTGCGTCAAGAAATAATAGAAGAGACACATAATACACCCAGGGATGACGAAGATGTATCACATTTTGAGACATCATTATTGGTGGCCAAGGATGAAGAAAGACATAGTAGAATATGTTTCCAAATGCCTAACATGTCAACAAATTAAAGTAGAACATGAAGCTCCAGCAGGTAAACTACGTCCACTGGCTATGCCAAAATGGAAATGGGATAAAATAACAATAGACTTTATTTATGGATTACCGAGAACTCCACAGAAGAATGATGTTATATAGGTAATTATTGACAGATTAACCAAGTTAGTACATTTTCTACCTATCGGATGGGGGCTTACACTTGAGAATTTAGCAAAGTTATATGTCAAAGAAATAGTTAGATTACATGATATTCCATTATCCATTACATCTTATAGAGATCCACAATTTACTTCACTTTTTTTGGGTCAGTTTACAAAATGCATTAGGAATAAAATTGAACTTCAGCACTGCATTTCACCCACAAACTGATGGTCAATCAGAGAGAACTATATAGATGTTAGAAGATATGCTCAGAGCATGTGTTATGGAATTCAAAGGATCTTGGGATGAATATGTGGCACTAATAGAGTTTGTATACAACAATCAATATCATATCACTCTTCAGATGGCACCATATGAAGCACTGTATGGCAGAACGTGCAGAAGCCTAATTATTTAGGATGAAAAAGGTGTATGAGCAATTGAAGGACCAGAAATGGTATAAAATATGGTAGACAAGATTGGGATAGTCTAAAGCAAACTTAAGGTAGCACAAGATAGACAAAAGAGCTATGTTGATCAACACAGAAGGGAAATGGAATATGAGGTAGGTAAAAAGGTATTTCTTCGAGTGTCACCATAGAAAGGAGTTATTCGTGATGGGTTTTGAGCATGTATCACATACATATTACGTAGCGGAAAATAAAATTTTTCAAAACCCGAATCAAAGGATTATACATGTGCCAATTAAAACTAATTTAACTAAAGAAAATTCAGAATTTATACCTTTATAATTT
>CATIWF010014824.1:0-16044 GCA_949630135.1 Balakata baccata | reverse complement strand
TTCAATATGATTGGAACAACAATAGAGCCATTGCATGTGCAAAGGAATCATGGTCTCATCAAAAGGTCCAAACATGTACTCAATCTTATCAATTGATTTGAGAAATCAATGGTAGATGTAATGTAATGAGAGAAAGAGTTCCCACAGATCAGAAAAATATATGATCGAGTCACTAGACCAAAACCCCAAAAGAAATATGATAGTCATATCCTCGCCTGTGGTGTAATATACAATGGCGATTGGTTTTAGTGCAAGTGAGAGATTGTTAGAGATGTGCCCAAAAGGCAATCACCTTAGGCACTTAATGTACACATTCATAAAGGCATTCTTTCATTATATTAGTATTCATTTGCATATGAATTGATACAGATCTTAAACTGATTAATAAAAGTCCATGATATGAAACTTAGCATGAAGGAAATCATGATGGGATCATGATAGGAATCTCATTATCATGAAGATGGTCTTCAGTGAGATTCCTATCATATGTAATTATGTTAGTATCTAAATTATCCCTAGTCATAAGATCAACAAGATGGGACATTGTTGATCCGGATAGACTAGCACATGTTATACTCCTTGATTGGATCAAGCAGTAGATCTCATAAGCTATGAGCATGAGATGTTCAAAGTTAACATGTGGATGCTTGCTAAGAGTAGTCAAGTACATTGGATAACTGTTATGAGACAATCATATGGATTATCTATTCAAATGTCAATGATAGTCTCATCATAGCAATGGTGCATGTATCCTTAGACTTGAAGTACTCAAGGATATCTTGGATACTGATTCCAAATACAACAATTGTAAACCCAATTTAATTCTTTTTTAACTGATTCCTAATGCACTAACCCTCAGCTTCACAAAATGGCATTCTTAGGCTAACATATTAGATGAATCCTATCCACGAGATCAGTGAAACAAATGATCCCAATCTAGTGCCACTTAGCTTCATAAAATGGCATTTTTGCAACACTAGATGTCTATCCATTTTATAAGTCAAATACATTATGTGACCTTATCATTAATATACAACAACTTGCATATTAATGCTCCCATAGAGAGCCTCAATGTAGATATCTTACTTCTTTATTGGATTCATTATATGTGGGAAGATTGCTTGGTCTTTTATCCTAGTTTTTTAAGGTCTCACTTTACACATTAACCGGATTAAAAATTTACCAGCATCCATAAAACTGTAAATTTATCTTTGAATTATCACATAATTCAATTTTAAAGTTAATGTTTGCACATTAGTCTTTTTCATGTCATATCTCATATGATCATAAAAAGTAATTACATCTATCCTCGAATGGTTATAGATCTATAAATATACATATGATATTTGATTGAATAAAATGCATACTACCCCTCTTTAGCATGCACTTTATGTTTCATAAACAAATGTGAGCTCATTATATAATCATATTATATAATATTTAAATTTAATTAATTTTGGAGTCAATATATCTATATATATTTTGTCAGTATACTTTTATACTTATAAAATCCAAAAATGAATTTTATTCATAAAAGTTAAATTTTTTCAACAACTTAAAAAAATCAACCATATAAAAATTTATATATATAATTTAAATCTCATTTAAATTAAATCACATAAATATATATATATATATATTAATCTAAAAATAATCTTTAAAGCTCACATATTCAATCATTTAACATATATAATCACATCACATGCAATAAAAAAAATTAATCATGCAATTTACAATTCTATTACTATTGCTAGAAAAATTTTCATCCCAAAATGGAAAATACAAATTAATCTCCATCTTGGCTGATCTTTCTTATTGCTCCTCCTCAAAATTTCAGGCCTCCATGTTCTAAAGAAAAATTTTTACATTATATTTTTTTGGCATACCAAGGACTTCAATATAATGATAAAATTAATTATGGATTTATTAATATTACAAACCAATTTATAAAAATAATAAAACCCATAATACCATTGAAAAATCCAAAACAAAAATAGGAGATAAATCATGTAACATCATATGCAACATAATATATGGATCAAATCTAAAAGAACAATAAGAAAATTATCCATAACCAAACCAAGCCTATTAGCATAAAAGAGTTATTTTGCTCAAAAATTCATGGGATAGCTCTGATACCATTTGCTGGTAGCGGAAAATATATTTGGATTAAGGGGAGCTCTAGGTCTCGGTCAAAATTATAAATTTCATAAATTTTTAATGTTACCAAAACATGTAATCAAATATTGCATGATATAAAAATACATTTTTCATATTAACCTTGAGCATTTATTCATAACTTTTAGCAAAACATATTTTGTAATCTTTATGGATAATATCCATTTTCCCAAGATCATCCCATAATTTTAAGAACAAAATGGAAAAATAAAATGTTTAGACAAACCTTATAGAACCGAGTTTACCAAGTGCGAACCAAGCAAAAAGACCAAAAGCTTTAGTTGCATTGATAAAACTCCTTTAATAGTCCCAGATGTATGATTATAAATATCTATTTCTTACAAATTTATAAGCTACTAACACTTTAGGAGCTTTTTCTCAATATTTTCTTTCAATGCTCATACCATATGAGAGAAAGAAAATTTTGGAACAAAAACTAATTTTTTACTCGAGAGAGAATTCGAAGATGCAAAAGAAGAAAAACCAGAAAAAGATTAAGAGAAAAGAAGAGAAGATTAAGAGCTTAAAAATGGCCAAAGAAAAAGTTTTTCAACCTCATTTAATGGGGTTTGCAAACAGGAGAAAAAAAAAGACCTTTTTTTTATAAATTTTGATTTATAATACAATGATGGTGCAACAATTGCATAGCTCATTTTTAGCTACCACCATCAATTGTAGAATCAATCTTCTCTTCTATAAACCATAGTACTTAATTTAATATACCATTGTAGTTAATTTAATTAACTTAATTAAATTATAATAATTTCAATTAACATTTTAATTAAAATTATAAATTGGAGAAATAGTTAAAATTAATCAACATTAATTTTAACTCAAAAAGTATAAGTAATCATTTCTAAGTTAATTCTCAATTAAATTACTCCCACATCTTAAATATGGACTAGACTAATAATGTATTTTGAGTGCAACTTATAAGATCAATAATTTTATCAGAATTGAAATATAATATTAACTTCTTAATATTATATCGGACACAATTTCCGAATTCCTTGTATACCTGGATACATTAAATATCCTTCCGGAATTCTCTTTTTAATTACCGATAAAATCACAAATATTATTTTGACTTCTAAATCATAATATTAAGTCCTCTCGTTATGATCCCGATATTGATTAGGATCACAGCATGTCAAACCCTATTAGTCAATATACTAATAAGTGATAATTTGCATTCTGATTAAAATAAGACTTATCATTATTAATCTAATCAATAATTCAATCTTAGATTGAGTAAGTCATATTTCTCCTACCCAGGAATTTATTTTATCAAAACCAAAATATCAACTCCATTATGATCTTGCCCTGGTGCTATAGGGTAACGAGTCCTACTACTGGTAATCTCACGTCTCACTATATGACTAACTGTGGTGACTACGAGCTGGATTACCAAGTGTAGATAGCCTAGTACAAGGCAAGAGCACCTCCATAGCTACTCATAAAAGGACAGTCTTGACACCTCAAGTCAAAGGATTTCGACACATAAAAGACTCATGTATTATCACCAGGATAATAACTGTTGACATCTAGCACTATCTGTGTAATTATCAGGCGTCACTGTTCAGTACTCTTAACTCTTTAAGAACCCACTGTTTTATTTAGATATCATTATATCATGGAGAATGAGATTCCTCCTTAAATAAACCATGTGATAACGTAGAGGTTCAATGAATGCCCATTTTATTGTCCTATACTGGTTATGAACATTTTTAAAATTATCTTTTATTAGAGATATTTATCTCATTATTATTAACAACTTAATAATAAATTCTTTCTAGATAATCAAAGGGTCGTATATTTTGTAGTATATTTAACTACTGCATTCATAATATAATCAACAACTTGAATATTTATTTATTATGAATGTGAAATATACATGTGCCCATTGTGGTATAATAATTAATATATAAAAAGCAGTGAATGCACTAGGGCATACACATCACTGATAATAGTCTCATGAGTTGAATTACCCTACTCATGATCTGGAATTGGTAGCTATAGTGTTTGCTTTGAAAATATATCAACACTATTTATATGGTGAGAGATGTTATATTTATTCAAATCATAAAAGTCTAAAATATCTACCCACACAGAAGGAATTGAACCTAAGACAAAGGCATTAGTTAGAGTTGATTAAAGATTATAATTGCATTATCGATTACCAACTAGGCAAAGCTAATGTTGTGGATGATGTAGTAAGTAGAAAGACTCTTGCAGAATTACGAGTTTAACCTACTTTGAGGCAACAAGTGAGACAAACTCAAAGGCAAGACCAGAAATTGATGGCAATAGTTGAGGCTACGAAAAAGGGGGAGAGACCCGAATATGTAATTTGATGGAGTGATGGTACACTAAGAAGGAGGGGGTTGAATTGGTGGCAAATAGAAATTTTCGACTTAATGGATTTCTTTGACTATTTGAGCAATATGCATATAAAACATAGAAAGTAAAAGAGCAAGAGAAGATTGCACATAAGGATTTATAGAGGTTTGGGTGTTAACAAATCGTAGTCCTCTCCCCAACTGCAATTGGGAGTTCTACTATCTCAACTTGAGATTACAAGAGAGTTTCCTAGCTAACTCACAACTAGAGAGTTTTCTTAGCTCACCTACAACTAAATGTTTTCTAAAGGCTCACACCGAACCCAAATCCCTTGTGTTTTAATGGCTCACACAACAACCAATTATTTGTGTTTTTCACAGGCTCATATACAACCCATACAAGAGTTTTTTTCTCTAGGATCACTCTTACAACCTATACCCATGTGTTTAAGGTTGACACTTAAACCTTTCTAACAAAAGAGATGAGAAATAAAATTGCAAGAGTTTTGGCACACTTAAAACTAAGCTCTTATGTTCTAAGGCTTTTTGGATATCTATTTATAATGTTTACCTTCCAATTAGCCATTATATATGGTGCCAAAACTATTTCTAACGTTCTAAAGATGAATGTTTAAAAGTTATTCAATAGAGACAGTTTCCCAGTCAGGAAATTCATATGTCCGTTAGAGCCTTACATGTGATAGCGTTGGATTTGTCCTTTTCTTCAATGGCTAGTCCCTATATGATTTTCCTGGTCGGGACCTCTTCGAGGATGCCATAGCCAATGACCTAGGTGTGTTGGCTTTGAATGCTTCCCAATAAAGACATTGGCTTTCCCGGCCGGGACAAGGCATCTCCCCGATCTCTATTCGCATCTGGATCTTTGGAAGGCCAAGAGGCTATCCTTTTTGGTCTAGACATGGATTTTCTGGTCTACATTACATTCCCGATCGAGAGATGATGGTCCCGGTTGTTCAAATGGGAAATCACAACCAATTGTGTTGAAACTATGAACACTATCAACATAACACTAAATGAAGATGTTAGTAATATTTAATTTGATTGTCAAGATTAAAATGGAGAGCAATCACCCTAAAGTTAACATAATTGAACAAGATGGTTATATAAGCTACAAAGGTAGACTATGTGTGCTAGAAATTAGTGAATTGGAGCAAACTATTTTGAAAGAAGCACACAACATAGTTTACTCTATGCACCCAGGAAGTAATAAAATGTATCAAGATTTAAAGTCCCAATACTGGTGGCAAGGAATGAAAAAGGATATTGTTGGGTACACTATGAGATGCTTGACATGCCAACAAGTGAAAGCAAAACATAAAGTACCATATGGGATGTTACAGCCTATTACTATACTAGAATGGAAATGGTAAAGGATCACGATGGATTTCGTATCTAGGTTGCCTTTAACATAGAAGAAACATGATACAATATGGGTAATTATTGATAATCTTACCAAATCGGGTAACTTTTTGCCAGTCTGAATGGATTATCCACTTAGTCGAATGGTAGAAATATATGTTAATGAGATTGTTTGATTACATGAGTGCCAGTTTCCATTATTTCTTATCAAGATCTATGGTTCACATCACAATTTTTGAAAAGTTTGCAATAAGCATTGGGAACTCGACTCACTTTTAGCACAGCTTTTCACTCATAAACAGATGGATAGTCAGAAAGTGTTATTCAATTATTGGAAGACATGCTTAGAAGCTGTGTAATTGACTTTAAAGGTAGCTGAGATAAACATTTGCCATTGGTAGAATTTATATGTAACAATAGCTATCAAACTAGTCTTGGCATGGCACCATATGAAGCCCTGTATGGAAGGAGACATAGGATGCCCTTATATTGGACATAACTTGCTGAGAAAAAGCTCAAAGGTCCATAATTGGTGCAACAAATAGAGGAAAAGGTGAGATTGATTAAAGATTGGCTAAAAGTTGCATCTAACCAATAGAAGACAAAGTATTTTTGAAAGTTTTAACTTGGAAAAATGTACTATGGTGTGGCAAGAAAGGCAAGTTGAGCCCTAGATTTATTGCACCATACAAAATAATTGAACATGTGGGCCAAGTGGCTTACAGGTTGGCTTTACCTCTTGAGTTAGACAAGATCCATAATGTGTTTCATGTATCAATGTTGAGAAGGTACATATCATATCTGACACATGTGATACCTGCAGAATCTATAAAGCCGCAACAAGATCTAACATATGAAGAAGAACCTGTAGCAATTCCAGGGAAGTCAAGGAATTGCAGAACAAAAAAGTGCCTTTGGTGAAAATCTTTTGGCGCAATCATGCAGTGGAAGAAGCCACTTGGGAAAGCAATGAAATTATGAAGGCTCAGTATCCTCAGCTATTTGACTCTAGTAAATTAGGTAAATTTTGAGGATAAAAATTTTTTTAGGGGGAGAGACTTGTAACATCCAGTGATTTAGGCCCCGATCGCCTATAGCCAAAAGCAGGTGCGCAAGTCTGGTTGGAGTCTAAATTTGGACCCTTAAAAAATGACATTATAAGGGAAAATGAGTAGGAATATTATTATTTGGAAATTAACAAGATTGGTGTAAGAATTGGAAAAAAATAAAATTTTTCTATGGACAAAATAGGTATTATTGAATTTATTGGGGGAAAATTTGTAAGAATTATGGAATTGTGAGGTGGAAATAGAATTTTTCATAATTTAATATTAATCAAGATTAATTAAGTTAATCAACTAATTGGAAGAGAGATTAAATTAATCTATGGGATCCACAAAATCTTGTCTTCATATAAAAGTCAAAAGATGGGAAAAAGATGACCAAAAGCTTATCTTCTTTTCCTTCTTCTCCTCCTTGGCCTGCCACACACCCTCCCTTCACCCTCCATTTTTGTGTCTTCTAAGCTCTTTAAAGAGTGGGAAAAAAAGGGTTTAGTTGGAGAGAAACCAAGTAATTAAAGAGTTTACACTATAAAAGAGAGTTAGAGTGGAAGAAAGGAATAAGAACAAAAGAGAAAAAGGAGAAAAATTTTAGAGGAAATTCGGCCACCACTATGAAATCATCAAGGTGAGTTTCTTCTTCTCAAATTCAATCTTTTTCCACCTATTGGAGATCCTTGTGGATGGTTGATGTGTTTGGAATTCTTAGATTAGGATTTGTGATGAAAAGTGTTGCTTTGTATGGGAAGTGATGGAGTGGAGAATGATGATTTTGTGGCTTGAAAACTAAAGGAATAAGACCTATAAGGAGGTGTATAGGACTACGCAATGAAGGGGGAGTTAAGAGGAAGGTGTTTAGAAGTGTTAATGGTGATTATATGACTTATAGATGATGGATGTTAAAGAGATGGTATGTTATGAACTGTTTTGTTTGTGTTAAATGGAGGGAATGAATTTTGATTAATATAAACATAGATAAAGTAAAACAATAATGAAGCAAAGATATGGAAGGAGGTAGATAGTCATTAAGAACACTAAATAGTGTTTATACATAAATTTTGGTTGAATGTATCATTAACATGTTTTTTTTTTTTTTAATATTAAGACTAAACAAGTGGACATAGGAAAGGAAAGGAAAATGTCATTTAATAAGAGAAGGAAAAGATATAACATTCTCTAATTAGGGTTTAATTAGAATAAGCGTATAAATAAATTATTTAGAGAGAAGAATAAATAAATAAATAAAATGGCTCAATGAGAAATTAAAATAAATAGAATTGATTGATATAGTTTATTTAGCTAAAATGGAACTAAGTGGCTAGGTTGTTTAATTGACTTGAGTAGTGATTTAATAATACTTATAATAATAAAAGAAATAGATGACCAAAAAAATGTTTTTTGTGGACGTGAAACTTTGAGATTAAGATAAGTTTGGACAAATCTACCCATTAGTCTCCATTTGTTTTTCCTCTTCTCCTTCATATTTTTCCATTTTCTTTCAAAATCTAGCCATAAGCCAGACCTTTTGGATCAGTGGTAAGCAAATTGATCTCTCTTGAATTGATTAAAGATGGATTAAAGATTGATTATTGGTGTTACTAGTAAACATATTTCTTCTTATAATTCTGTTTCTATGGCAGAGATTGGGGCTTTATTTTCATACTCTTAGAGATTGGATTTAAGAAGTTCCATACATGAAAGTTGTAGATCTATGTCTTATTTTTATTCTTTTGAAACAGTTTTGAATGATTTGATAAGAGATATTCTAAAAAAAGTGTTACTAATTCCAGATAGTGTTCCAACATATTTTAGCTTGGTTTTCACTTATTTTCACCCTGTTAGAGGTCTATTATGTGGACACTTGAAACATAAAAGTTGTAGCTTTATATGTTCTCTATTTTTATACCAAATTTCATGCCTATATTCTTGGTGTAGGTTGAGTTATTGTGAAGATAATTATGACTGTTCTTCTTATCATAGTTGTTTCTTGTATATTGGTGTTACTCCAATTATTTGGTCCTTATTTTTAAGGTGCTTGTAATCCAAATGGACCAAAGTGTAAAATACTAAAATTTTAGCTCTATATTTTAGCTAAACTTATTGAAAACTATACCTTAATATGTTGAGTATTTTATGAGTTATGATCTTAATAATGAGGACTGGTCGGATTGTTACTCTGTGTTGGACCAGTTAGATATTCTCTAGTATTTGAGTTCTTTAGAGGCAATATTTGATAAAATTATAAACATAAAAAATGTTCAAAAGTGATATAAGTGTCCACTAATTTTCACAATAATCTAACCTACAAGTTATAAGAAATGGAATTTTAAAGTAGTTTAAAAACTGTCTAAAGACAGAAGACAAGACAATATTTGAAATTGCACTAAAAAATGTGTAATAGTTCAAAAAATCTGAAATATTAATATGTTATAGTATTATGTGTTAATTTTAATTATAATTAAGAATTACATAAATTAGATATGTATAAAAAAAAGTTATAGGTTGAATAGTCATAGGAGGTCACACTACCACTTATGAGAAACTATAAATAATTGTTTAAAATAAATTGAGAATAAGTATTTCATAAATGTATTGATCAAAGGTACTTTCAAATATAGGTTCACAACCTATTGGAAACCCACAAGAGCCTTAAGCCCCATAATTTAGAGTTGGTAAAACTTTATAAGGTTTATACATAACCACATTTAGGTTTAATTGAATGTTTGATGTGTATGAATGCATCATTTAAATGATGAACCTGTGACTTATAAATGATGAACCAGTATATTTTGGTTGATGAACCTGTAAGTTAAAGATGATGAGCTTGCAATGTGTGGCATGAATTATGAGTTAATGTATATGTTGTAGGTCGGTTCCACCTAGGTGAACCATAGAGTGCTTATGATGTGATTTTCTTTTGAGCTTCAATTTATATATATTGAATTATGCTATGATACGAGATTTGTGACCTTAAATTATGAAATTTCATAAGACTATTGATGTGAATTATGTGATGTAGTTGATTATTGTACTATGGTGAATTGTGAAGAGGATAAGGCTCAATTACTCTAATGAGGACTAGAACTAGGATAGATGGCATGTCATTGAGAGAGTTTGGTACTACTTAGGTCCGGAGTTGGCCATCTTGGGGATGAAACCCATATGTTGAAGGGTATGTCCAAAATGACACCCTTAGAGACAATGAGATGATTTTTTTCAAGCAGAGTACCTGAATGGATCGAAATAGCCTTAGTGCCTGTATCCAATTCAGTTTGATTTAGAGTATAAGGGCAAAACAATCATGACATTCCAACTTGATAAGTGTGAGGTAAGGCATGATGAAATAATTTACATAAGTTGAAAGATGTTATTTTATATATGAAATATTATGTGGTATTGTGTTATGTTAACACATGTTTGTTGGATGTGGTGATGCACATGCTTATGCATACATGTTCATTTATAAATCTATATATTATTTATGCATACATAAAGATTAAACTTATATATTGTTATCTACTACTAAGTATTTTATGCTTAGCATGTGGATGTTGATTTCCCATGCAGATTGGAGGTAGTGAATCATTTGCTGAGCTATAAAAGAAGCTCAAGAAGAAAAGTCGAGGACAAATCCGTTAGAGTTGGTTATACAACTATTTCTTTTGTTTATTTTTCTTTGGGCAGTGATGTAAATTTATATATGTTTCTTGACATATGAAAAGTTTAAATTTTAGAGAATTGTGATCTGTAAAAGAAAAAAAAATTATTATTATACATTTTCAAAACTCAATTTATATTTGAAAAAATCATAATAGCCATGGTGCAAAGTTTTTTTTCTTCAAAGAGCACACTTTACCTTTTATGCATTATAGTATCTCTCTTTATAGTTGAGGAATAATCTTTGACTATATGGTGGGGTATAAAAAATGAAAGAAAAAGAGAAGAATTTGAGGCTATTTAGGTAAGTACTTTTTGAATAAAAATTTTGCATGTCATAAAATAGTGAAATTGTGTGTAATGTATGTTATGCATAAGGTTTGAAATGATATGTATGATAAATAGTTGTCTTTAGAATTTTATGGTAAATTGTTGTGTAATGTTGAGTTTTATATATGTGTTTATAATCTGGAAATTTTGGGCATAGCATGATTACATATGGTTATGAAATTAATTAATTTGCAATGAATCCAATAAGTGCCTTGTCACAAATGCACTAAAACTGCCTTGACAATATTAACTATAATTTAGGTTGTGGTAATTGGATTGACACGAAACTAATTTGAAATGATAGCTAACATATAGTGCTAAAAATATTATGAAGAATATGAGTTGAAATACGGTTTGAAACTAGCTCAATAATCGGCTATAAACTCTCAAAACTAAGTGAACTAAGAAAATCCTAGGCAAAAATTAATCGAACACCACTCTTTAATCCGCATAACCTTTAGTAGAAAATTCGGATTCTGGTTATTCTTTTTGCAAAATCAAGCTAGTATATTAAGCTAAAAGTTAATAGAAAAGTATAGGGTTTGAATTAAACTAGAAGTAGGTTGAAATTGAGGCCCAAGCCCAGGGCCAGAGTCTGCCATGTGTTTGTAAATTTTTATTTTGGTAATTCTCATATGATGCAATTTGCATATGTTAATTGTTGAGAAATTTAGTTTATGTGAACATGCAGATATATGATATATATGATATACTTATTAAAAAACGAGTAATAAATATAAGTGTTTTCATATAACGATGTTTTCAACATAGACAAGCCGGCAACGCTATTTTATCTTGCTGTTCTAGAGTGGGATAAGGGGTATTACAACATGAATTGGAACTTTTTGCATGAAACTTTATCTATAGTGGATTTCCTAACACACTTGATCAGTGTGATTATGTGTTGTGTTCGTTCCAGCCAAAAGCAGATCTTGTGGAATGGAATGGAGAGGTAACTGATTCTTTTAAGCCTATGCGCAGATTCAGGCAAGCTTGCCCCTTCTCTCCCTATCTTAACACATTTAATTCAATATGTTGTTGATTTGAATTTTCGGAAGCCCATTCATCTTAATCGGCGTGGTTCCTCTTTCTCTCTGTCACTTTTTTTTTTCTTACAAATGACCTTATTTTATTTGCTAAGACTGATAGTTATCAAGCTGTGGTTGTTAATTTGGTGATAAAAGCTTTTTGTGAGAGTTCTGGACAGAAAATCAGTGCTTTAAAAATATTTGCGTATTTTTCCAAGAATGTTTCCTGGCAAACTCGGTTAATCCTCAGCAACAAATTGGGTTATAAATAAACAAAGGACTTGGGAAAATATCTTGGTATTCCTTTGCTTCATGATCGATTTTCAAGAAAGATGTACAAATATATTCTGAACAAAATGAGCACAAAAATCGCTAACTAGAATGTCAGTAGAATTTATTCTGCTGGGAGATTAACCCTTTCTCGATTGGGTCTTCAAGATCTTCCCATATATGCGATGCAAACCTCCATAATTCCCAAAACTCTTTACAAGGAAATGGAAAAGATGGAAAGAGAATTTATGTGGGTAAAGAGGGAGATAGGAACGAGGTTGTTCTCATAAAATGGAGCAATGTCCAGCCGTAGAGAAGTACCAGTGGTTTGGGATTAAGAAGCTTCACTTATTTGAATTTTACTTTTCAAATTAAGCTGGCTTGTCAAGTCCGTTAAAATTTTATTGTCTAAGTACAACTTCAACAATGGAAGTATTAATAAACCCAAAGCTATGACTTATTGCTCCACGGTGTGGCAAAGAATTTGTAATTTTTGGGAACTTTAAAGAACAAAATTTAGTCCCTTGGTAAGGGAATTACCTTCTAAAAATATTATAAAACTATGAAAAAAGTTGTTGAGGGTTAAATTAAAAATAACATTACCTTTTGCTTACAAAAATTTTGATATAATACATTAGTATCTATTGATATTTGAAAAATATACGATTTGTCTCTTATATTTTACATAATATATTAGTACTCATCTAATATTTGAAAAAAATATATATAATAAACTAGTAAAAAGAAATATTCTCTTTTACTAAGAGAGTATTAGTCGAGTAAATTAAATTTGCAAACAATACTTGTATAATATGTCAAAACTTTATGGGATAAATAATATAATTTTCAAACTTTGAAGGGTACTAATATATTATATCCAATTAGATGAAGCAAATCTTATATTTTTCAAATATTATGAGTATTAATATATTATGTGAAATTAAAGCAAATAATATTTTTTTAAAAAAATAATGTTTACCGTTTACCTTTATATAGACAAGTTTTTCATAATATACTTTGCATGTGATTATTAAATATTAAACTTGTCATTAATTACTATTTGATTTTTATGTAATTTTTTTATTAATTTATTTCATCTTATGATATTTTATTTATAGTAAATTGTAGGAGTAATGTTTACCTCAAATTCTATCAAATTACTAATTTATTAATTATTAAGAGTCATATACAAAATAGAAGTAATTAATAATTTATGATTTTAGTAATAATAAATTATATATAGTAAATTATAATGATGAATTTATAAAAAAAAATTTATTAGAATTTGATTGTTTCTTGTTTTGAACTTGATTGTTCATTGTTATGAATTTGATTATTCATTGTTATGAACTTGATTATTCTTCGTTTTGAATTTAATTGTTTATCGTATGTTAGTTTAATATTTACATTTTAATTATATATCATTTTGAACTTAATTATTCATCTTCTTAAATATGATTATTTATCATTTTAAACTTGATTATTTATTGCATATTCATTACTTATAACTCATTTTTATTACTTTTTATTAATTATTAAATTATTTTATTACTTATTAATATTTAAGTTAATTAATTTAATAAATAATAAAATAAAATAATTTGATTAGTGAATTGTTAATACCATTCAATAATAAATAAATTAATATATATTTTTTTAGTATGAAAAAGTAGGAGGATGAATATGAATTTAACGCTCTTCCACAAATTTTGAATGCTCTGAGATTGCAGGATCTCAAATTTTGAATGCTCTTTCAGCCATGCCATGCCTCTGGGCACCTCTTCCACCAATCATAGAATTGGCAATCATATGACAAATAATTATGCCAGTCATTCAGAATTATTTTCTTGGTCATCGCGACCTTCTACTGACTCCAAAGTTCCATCGAAGAAAAGCTTTGCTTCTGTGGTTCGTTGAAAGGAGACAATTATGGAATCCACAACACAGCCAGAAAATAAGGGTGGGTATGTGTCAGTCAAGATTAATCAGGAGGCTTATACTTCTCGTATTAGCCTATGTGAAAAAGCTCAGATAGGATGGATCACCTTAGCCAAAGGTGAAACGCCATGGAAACTTTCAGCTCTGAAAGAAAAACTCCAAACAGTTTGGTATCTTTGCCTAGATTGGAAATTAATCTCGTTTGGACGTGGTTTTTATCTCATTCATCTAAATAATCAAGATGATAGGCAAAGGGTATAGAGTTGGGGTTCTCTTTCGCTGAAGCCTGGTATTCTTCGCCTTCAACAATGGTCTCCTAATTTTGATCCATACGAATAGAAGTCTACAAGCACTCAGGTTTGGATTAGAATTCACCGGTTACCTTGGGAATATTGGCATCATAAAATTTTGACTGATATTGCCTGTTGTATAGGCATTCCTAAAAGATTTGATCGTGCAATAACAAAGGGTGAGTTTGGCCACTATGCTATAGTTTTGGTAGAATTGGATGTTGCACAAAAGCTTCGGGAACAAATTCCGGTAGAAAGAGTGTTGGATGGCAGCAGAAACATTTATTTTCATTTGAATTGAAGGGAATTTTAGGTCTCGGTTAAAATTATAGATTTCAAAAATATTTAATTTTACCGAAACATGCAATCAAAAATTGCATGACATGAAAACACACTTTTCATGTTAACATTAAGCATTTATCCATAACTTTTAACAAAACAAATTTTGTATTATTTACGGATAAAATCCATTTTGCTAAGATTATCCCATAATTTAAAGAACAAAATGGAAAAACAAAAAAATTAAAACAAACCTTTTATTACTGAAATCACCAAGATGCAAATCAAGCAAAAAGACAAAAAACTTTGTTTGCGTTGATGAAACTCTTTTTGCTAGTCCCAGATATATGATCACAAATTTTCTCTTTCTGGCAAATTTAAAAGCTACTAGTACTTTAGAAGCTTTTTCTCAATATTTTCTTTCAATGCTTATATCATATGAGAGAAAGAAAAAATTTTGAAGGAAAAACAAAATTTTTGCAAGAGAGGATTTCAAAGAACTAGAGAGAGTGATTAAGGAAAAAGGAAAGGAAAATTGAAATTGAATAAAAAGATATTAAGGAGCAAAAGGCCAAATTTTGGCCAACCCACATATTCAATTTCAACCTTATTTAAAAAGGTTGGTGACCGAAAATTAAAATCTGATTTTTTTTTTAAATTTTGATTTATGATATAATGATGGTACAACAATTGCATAGCTAATTTCTAGTTACCACCATTAATCATAAAATCAATCTTTTCTTCTATAATAGTGGTAATTACTTTAATATACCACTATAATTAATTTAATTAACAACTTAATTAAATTATTATAATTTTAATTAACACTTCAATCAAAATTATAAATAGGAGAAATAGTTAAAATTAATCAATATTAATTTTAACTCAAAAATATATGTGATCATTTTTAATTTAATTATCAATTAAATTGCTCCTCACATTTTTATATAGACTAGACTAATAAAGTTTTTGGTGTGACTTATAAGGTCAATAATTTTATCGGAACGGAAATATAATATTAACTCCTTAATATTATATTAGACACAATTTCTGAATTCCTCGTATACCCGGATATATTAAATATTCTTATAGAATTCTCCTTTTAATTACCAATAAAATCACAAATATTATTTTGATCTCTAAATCATAATATTAAGTCATCTCGTTATGATCCCGATATTGATTAGGGTCACAGCATGTCAAACTCTATTAGTCAATATACTAATGAGTGATAATTTGCATTCTGATTAAAATAAGACTTATCATTATTAATCTAATTAATAATTCAATTTTA
>CATIWF010014814.1:0-22845 GCA_949630135.1 Balakata baccata | reverse complement strand
AACTTTAAAAGTTCTTGGGCCAAATGAGGCTGAGGCTTGTATTGGCCATTCTGAAATTGCATACCCAGAAAATCAATTGTGGGCTGGGTCAATTGCATTTTTGACGGGCTGAGCATGACACCATGGGCTTTTGTGATTTCAACAAACTGCTGTATAGTCTCCTGATGAGAGGCTATGTCTGGGCTATACAGAAGTATATCATCAATGTAAATGAGGGCTGTATGGAGTAGAGGGTCATATATCCTGATCATTGCTTTCTGGAACAGTAAGGGTGTCACTTTGAGACCAAATGGCATGACAGTCCATTCGTAGTGATGGTTTGGAATACAAAAGGCTGTCTTATAACGATCTTCAGGATTTATGCCGAGTTGCCAAAAACCAGCTTTAAGATCAAACTTCGAAAAGACTTTTGCTGAAGCCATGAAGGGAAACATTGTATCAATCCTCGGAAGAGGATATTTGTCATCTTGAAAGAAGAGGTTCGATGGCTTATAGTCAATCACTAGGCGTTTCTTGCCACGAAGTTGTTCTGTGCACTTATTGACATAAAAGGCTTGACATGCCCAATTAGACTTTATGAGTTGAATCAATCCTTCGGAAAGGAGTTGTGACCATTCCTGAACTGTAAGTTGCATTTCTTCTGGATTTATACCCGAATGGGTTGCTCTGGTAGGATTGTTATCTGTCTTATCTTTGAAAGGAAGACTGATAAAGAACTCAGGATGAGTCCATAATGGTGAAGAATGTTTCTGAAGGAATTCACTGTGCGAAGAGGCACAACAGGAATGATGAAGGTGTTGTATCAAGGCAGGAGGTAAGGTCAACGAAGGTTGAAGGGTAAACAAGGAAGGGGTAGTGGTGAATGGTAAGATCTGATGGTTGTAGGATAAACCAGTAGGAAGGATAGACAGTTTTCTGAGTTTATAGTAGAGGTCAAATCCGAGGACTAAATCTTTGTTTGGAAGATTAGAGCCAAGGACATGAGTCCAGGTACATAAATCTGGGAAAAACTGTAACATGATTGGGTTTCTGGTTTTCAAAGTAGTGTGAAATACTTTACCATCAGCTGCTTGAAAGGATTGGGTATGAGGTACCCAATATCTGGCAGGTAGGACTGCAAGATTCGTCATAGATGTATGTGCTCCAGTATCAATTAAAGCAATTATTTTGATTGGATCAGCATACTTATGAGGAAACACATGGATTGGAACCATAGGAACAGGATGGCTTGGTTGAGTAAAATAAACAGACAATGGTGGTGCAAGGGTTAAGGTTGTAGAAGAATGTTCAAGTAAAGGTGGAAAGGGAATGATGGTATGGACAGATGGGGGATATGGATCTGGGATCATGAATTCATCATCATCAGAATCAGACTGGGAGTCAGAGTCTGAGAATTCTGCTGCAAAGAGTGTATGATCATCAGCTTCGTCATTGAGGGAAAAGAAAGATTCAATCTCTGCATCTTCAAGATCAATAGGGGAAACCTTATTAATCTGTTGGATGATCTTTGCGGCTTTCTTTGGCTTATTGGGACATTGTTTTGCATAATGTCCTCTTTTTCCACATATGTAACATTTATTACCCTCGTGCTTTATGTGCTTACGACGCTTGAAGAATTTAAATTTCTTTCTCCTGTGCTTACGAGGATAAGTGGGATCCTTTGAAGGCCACTTATGATATTTCTTGGACTTCTTTGATTTGCAAGAGCATTTTGAATCTTTGCATTTGATCTGCAAGTCTGGGCGTCTACAAGCAGTTTTCCAGAGAGCATCATGTTCATGAGTTAAAAGTTCTTTGACAACTTTCTGCTGTGAACAAAGCTTATCAACTGAGAGGAGTACTTTTTGATAAATTTCTCCAATGCTTAAAGAGTTTAAATCAACAGTATGTTCTCGTAATTGAAAGAGAACATGATTTGTAACATCTTCTGGAAAGGAAGAGAGGAAAGCCTGTTTGAGATTAGCATTGTTGGAGCCATTCAGAAGATAAAACTTCTGAGTCATTCTTTGGTAATGCTTATCGAGATCTTTTCTGAGTAAAGAACAACATTTCATCTTGAAGAATTCATCTCGTTGTATATCATCAAATTCAGCTGTGCTGCCAACAAATTCTTGATGGAGAATGACAAGGATTTCTGCAATGGTCTGGGAATGGTAAAAGCGTACCATTTTGGCTTGAGGAAGGCGAACAAACCAGTCACGAAGAGTTCCAGTGAACCGAGAGGTAAACTCTAGGACGATTGCTGGAAATCTGGAATTAGGTCGGCGTTGTTGAAGCTCTAGCCAAGCAAAGAATTCTTGAATTCTGTCTCTCCATTTGTGAGGAGGAATATCATCAAAAGTGAACCATGGGCCATTGGATGGCATTGAGGGAACATGTGTTTGTTGCGTACCAGTACCGGTTCCTGTACCAGGAGTATTTCCCATTTCTTCATCTTCTGGTTCTTCAGTAGTATATTGTTGTCCTTCAGTAGTACCACTTGTTGCTGAAGCGGGGTCAGCTATAAACTGAGTTGGATGAAGGTGTTTGGGATCAAAAGCATCATCTGGTAATTCAGGGTCTGATTCAGGATCAGAACAGGAAAGGTATGGAATATCTTGAGATGGTATCGAGACTGTAGGCATGGTTTGTAAAGCTTGATCTTCCAGGAAGGAAGTGATTGGATTTGCCTGAGGAACGGGCTGTTCCTGTAGTTGTTGTTGGACCATTAGAGATGGAGGAGGTCCTGAGACCTTAGGTGGAACAGGGGCCGAACTAGGAGTAGTTTGGGCCGATGGGCTTACTGTTGGAGGAATAGTAGCTTTGGATATAGTAGGCTTGGGCCGTGGAACAGTATTGGGGCCAAGATTCATTTGTTCCATGAACTGTCTATGGAATAGTTCTGAGGCTAGGCCAAGTCTTTCCATTTCTGCTTGAGAGGGCTGATTTCTTGGGGCCGGTGTGTAAACTGGCTGATGAGAAATCGGAGGCTGCAAATTAGAGAACAAGCCCAATGGATCTGCATAGGAAGACGAACTGCTGAGATAGTCTCGTTCAAGATCTTGTTTGAGAGAACTAATCTTTTGTTCCAACTGTTGAAGCTTTGCGGCTTTAGTATCAAAGGTTGCATTATACATGCGTGTTGAGATCATACGCATAACATCTGCATTTAAGGCTGCATGTTTCTGTTCAAGTTGTGCCAAAAGTTTGTATAAGGCATCAAACTGTGAACTCTGCTAAGTTTGCATAGCAGAGATGCGACTTGAGACATGATCAACTTTCTTCTCAATGCGATGAAGTACTGTATTTTGTACAGTAGCATTATGAGTTTGCCAATTGAGAACTAATTCTGCAGGAGTGATAGGTTTAGAAGTACCTTCAGGTGTAACTGTCGTGGAACGAACATATGGTGTTGTTTTGACATGGGTTACTGGGTCGGTATGGTCATACAGAGGTGGAAAATCTGCTTCATAGGAAGAAGGAGATGGTGGTTGGTACATAGCTATCATTGGGATAGGTGGAGGTAAAGGTTCTTCTAGTTTTAGGATGGATTGATAACAGGGTAAAGGGATCTTTGGTTTAAGAGGTATTTGGTAACATGGTAATGGTCGAGGAAGAGGTGAAGGTGAAGGTGGTTTTTCTTTTGGGAAATCATCACCCCATGAAGGAGGAGGTGACGTTGGAGGTAAAGGGTTAGTGTAGTGAGAAGGTGCAGAGTAGGACACTACATAGTCGTATTTACCTGAGGGTTCTCCCAAAAGACCAATGGTAGGATCTCCTTTATCATACCTGTCATGAAAGGTGTTCTCAGAGGAACATCGCTGTGGTTTCTTTTTTCTCCGGGAAGACTTAGAATGAAATTCACGGTATTCATCAGCAAGTCTATCTGCATAACAATCATCACAGTCACAAATATTGAAATACTTGTGATCTCCATTTTTTGCTGCATAGATTGGTTGTGCAGTAGTTGAGAAAGCGGCAATCGGTATGTCTTCTGGTGGGTATACCGGTTGCAACATGAATTGAGTAGAAAACTCAATAGGCGTAGAAGCCTGAGATGTATCTTCATCTGGAGGGAGGAACTGTGTTTCCACAGTACCATCTTTATGCTTGATGAATGCTGGTTTGGTTGAACTGACTGGCTCTTTCTTCTGATGTAAGAGCTCATAATTTGTTAACCATGATTGAGGAAAGATCTGAAGAAGATCATCCCGATTGAGTTGCTTTGGGATTTGGACTACCTTTGGAACTTGAGTGGAGTCTACCGTGATGCTGAGGGCATCTTCTGAGGCTGGGATGCTAAGATCCATAGCATGATTCTGTACCCGGTAGATCATTTGGTAGTGAAGAGTAGCTATGTCAGTGGTAGCTACGTTCTGAACTCCAGAAATTTGTATTTGAACCTTCAGAGTATGGAAAGTATGAGGATCCCTCAACCTCATGTTGAAGTTGGGATAGAAGGTGCATAATACAGTGCCAGCGTTAAGAGTTGTCTGGATAGTACCAATTACAGCATGTTGGTATTCCAGAAATCTTGTATCTAGCAGGGCTATCCTGGCCACAACAAGAAGGCCTTTGCGTCCATGATATGTGAGAGTGAGGCGTATTGCTCCAAAATGGATGTGGGTGAATCCATTTCTTTGCCACTGAGCAGGCAATTCAGTAGGAATTTCCAGCGTAATGAACTGTTCTTCTCCAGTTCCTTTAATAGGACAATTATCAAAGGAGGAAGACTGGACATATTCACGAACTGAGGAAGGCTTTTGACGGATTAAAGACTTTATGGAAGTAGTGAAAGAAGACTTGTGCTTCTGGAAAGTATGGTAAGGATTTAGAAGAGGAAGATTGGATTCTTGAACTTTCTGATCATCAGGGATGAAGGAAAGCTCATAGAGATGAGACAATCTTGATGAAGTAGAAGGTTGCAAGGAAAGTGAAGACATAGACATGGATGAGTCTGAACGAGTTAACTTTGAATCTGACATATTGATGTTGCATACTTCTCTTCTGCATTAACTGTATTATGAAACTGAGAACTTCATGCTCTGATACCAATAAGGGGGTGGAAGCTTCAAGGTCCTCACGCAGATGCTTTACAGTGCCTTTCAACTGTAAGTTCATAAGCTCAACACTTTGGAGCCAACACGAACACTTCGTTAATTAGAACTGCTACGTATCCTTATGATTCTTCAAAACTTTCAACGACTATTGAGATTGATCGCTAAAGTAAACAGAACATAAACAGAGAATGAGAAGAGAAGAAGAGGTGTTTAAGCAAACATCATACTTAGTATTCAAAGTAGTTACTTCTTACTTACATCCTATCTTCTCAAAGGAAATGAGAAGGTATATATAGGCTAAGGGCAGATGACGAAGACGTCATTGCTTACATAATTGATTCCTAAACAGGAAAAGCAAATAGGAAAAGTACACAGTAATAAGATAAAAAGGAAGGCGTACCGAAGGTGCACTAACACACATAGTACAAACAGTAAATACTATTTTACACTGTGTAGTCACTTATTCAAACTGAGATGGCTGACAAGAGGAAGTGGGAATCTGCTTTGTACTATGGAGAGTACATATTCAAATCCTCTAGGGCCACAGGGGATTCTGGCTGGGGCCAGCTGTCTAGATCAGGTGGTTCTGGTAACAAGTTGGGCTGAGGAGATTGGGCCGAACTGTGCTGAACTGGATTGGACTGAGTTGAAGGAATCATTACATCTCGATCTTCTCAGTTGAGGTCATTGAAATAACCAAGAGGAGATCGATGATATTGGGCCTGAAAGGAACTGATCTGGGCCTGAACTGGTGAAGGCTGAGAGACTTCATCATAAGGGTCTTGAGAGTCTTGATCAGGAGGATCCATAGGTTCATCTTCATCACGAAGACGAGGCTTGAGCTGAGGAGGTCATGGAACCATTCTAACTCTTTGAGTTATGTCAGGGCCAATGGAGGTGAAACTTGGAGGAGGAAAGTTTCCAAAGTTATTGAGGCGACATAGTTCTTGATTCAGAGAGAGTCTGATAGAATCAATCTGAGTTGGAACTGGATGAGAAATTACTTTCCATAGTTACAAGTGTCCAAGTGCAATGGTTGTCTGAGTGCCTAAGATATGAGTGTAAGGACGATGGAATATGACAATAACTGTGATGTCAGTAGCTGGTTGAAAAGGATGATCTGAGATTAGATCTGCAAATAATCTTTTCCAATATGAGAGAGGCTGAAACCAAGTGAGGAACTTAATAAGGTATCAAAGCCATATCGGTTGGTCCCGAGCGAATCACGGCATGGCGGAGGCGTGGTGGAGATGTTCTCCGTGGATGCATCCCACATCAGAAGCTATCACACTGACCAGTGTGCTTATATGGGTCTGAGGTCTCTGCAGCTACATTGACGATGTTGTTTTAGAGGTGTCACAGATAAAAATTATTGTTTTGGTGGCTAGCATCTACAAGATATTTAACTATACGCCTTCCTACAAGAAAACGTGGTTTGATAAGTAGTTAGCTATTAGTAAGTTGTTTGGAAATTGAGATGAGTCATATAAAAAATTTCGTAAATAGATGATTGCTACTGTTGTTGCTAATCCTAACTCTTATTATGTAATTGAGGACGAGACTCATTATGTTCAACATTATCTAAATACATCATGACTTGTATTCAAAAGGATGTTTTGGACATTCAGACCTTTCATTGAAGGCTTTAAATACTATAGGTCAGTATTGTATGTGGATGAAATGTTTTTATATGGCAAATACATAGGGTGTTTATTGATTGCTTCTAGATTGGATGTAAATAATAAAATTTTTTCTGTTGCATTTGCAATTGTTGAAAAAGAGAATAACGGCAATTGGAGCTAATGTGACAAAAAATGAAAATTTGTATGTGATAAATGATCATCATGTTGGAATAATTAATGCAATGCGACATGATTGGTAGATGATGTGTGCTCATCGTTATTGCATTTCCATGTGGCCAATAATTTTAATAAAAAATTCAAAAACAATAAATTGAAGGGATTAAAATAGCTGGTCATCTACTACAAGTCATTTGGGAGTCGTACATAAATGATATTCTATAAATTCTTTCTGCCGATTGTTTGGATGACCAACAAATCATTGGATCATCGATTTTTTAAAAATATTTTAGTAAAATGCCCAACTTTGATTGATCCAATGAATCTATTACTTCTTTTATGTTTCTTGTTTTGCCTTCACAAATAAAGTTGGGAACGATGGAACACAATGGAGCCCACATTGAGTTGGTGATTCAACAAATTTGGCTTAAATTTTGATATTCTCCATTTTTGTAAAATTTTTTATGTTGGATTTAGCTGAATTTCGATTTGGTGGTGATGATGAAAATGAAAGAAGAGAAGGGCTTTTACCAATATAATTTTGTTTGTTATTTTTTTTAAAAAAAAAAGAAAGAAAGCA
Source organism: Balakata baccata (assembly GCA_949630135.1). Classification (NCBI taxonomy): domain Eukaryota; kingdom Viridiplantae; phylum Streptophyta; class Magnoliopsida; order Malpighiales; family Euphorbiaceae; genus Balakata; species Balakata baccata. The sequence continues at coordinate 15,427 of CATIWF010014814.1, read as the reverse complement.
CAAGTTCAAGTTGTATAATCTAAAAAATCTCAACAGTTCCCTAATCTGGACTGTCAAAATAAAATCGAACTCTCAACATATGCTCAAGCACGCGAAAGAAGGGCAATTCTGGATGATGCACAGCCAACTGAAAGTTTGAAAGCTACCATGAGTAAGATGAAGTGCATTTTTAAACAAAGTTCATTGCAACAAATATAGTCGATAGATAAAGTATGACCCATTCCATTAGGCAAATCTCACCGATCAACTTAGGAAACGCCAATACACACAAATGTAGTTTCCCTCATTCTTCTGCAGCACTCGCAGCACTCAAATCCACACTCAGGTCAACAACCTGAATAACAAAACAGCAATTAAATTCAAAAACAAAAAAAGGCTGAGCTACTGACTTTAATGTCTGTTTCTTACCTTTCCGGTGATCATGGTATACATATTTAGAACGTCTGTTACAGTTGACTCAAAGTGCGTTGTAGCATCATAACTCTGTTGACAATTACAGGCAATCCAATCAGTATAAGTTGGAGCAACCATTAAGAGAAGCTAAATATTAACTCACCGCTGAGATAAAGCAATTGTCCAGAGAGGGTTCATTGACTGGCTTATATCTGTCATAAATATCAAAAAATATCTCATCAACAGGACCTAGAAGGGCAATTCCTGGCTTCAATTCAACCTCAGGATGATCAGTCTCTGCCTCTGATGAAACAAATGCAATAAATTTTCCCTTTGGAGCAACATTGTGAGAATAAGAACAGCAAAAAAGGTACCTGCTCAATATCAAAACATCACAAAAATAAGATCACGAGAGAGAGAGAGAGAATGGCAGAAGACCCTGATTTTTTTAGTATGATAATCGAAGCTTCTAAACATCAGGTGGGATAAGAACTCAAAAGTTTGAACTGGACGATCCCATAAGATGGAAATTGAATTTTCAACTATAAACAAAAAGATATAATCTAAACATCTATATGAGAAAGCAAAAGTGACCAAAGAATTCAGTCAATTAAGCCATTGGTGAAGAATAATTATCAACTATAATTGTTGGGGAACTAACCCCATCGAAGATGAGCAAAGTTATTAAAGTGAAAGCTGCACCAGGGCACAAAGAGCTCCTAGCCCCTAGGGCCTTGGTGCAAGACACAGGCGTGCCCCGTCAGAGATGAGATGCAAAATAATAAGAAAACAAAAATATTGAAATTAAGAGCATACTTCATAATATAAGAGAATTAAAATTATACAGGTAAGACTAATAATGTTGAAGAAAATATGGATAAACAAAGCATCAATGTGTTTCTAAATCTAAATAAAACAGGCTTATAAGTTAAATACAATAAACTTAATCCTACTCATAAAAATAATCTCCAAAGTGAACATAGGTCAAATGATCATTAAGGTTAACATAATCTCATTCATTATTTATTAATATCATCTGATTCAAATTGTTCACTTCCAATTTCTTCTTCAACATCACTTCTTTATAATACTCTACTCTTCTTGAAGTCAATATCCGCCTTATCCTTAAGTGCTAAAGTATGGTCCATGAATGAAAACATGCTTTTGCTTTATTCATTGGCTTAGCACTAGCATTTGGAGTGGATATGATCATATGATCATGATATTGTTGCCTTTAATTCCATTCTCTCCTTCAATTTCACTAGCTCTAGCAACTACATCCATGTCAAATAATCATCTTGAAGCACTAAATTAATCTACTTTATCATATTAAACATGGTTACATCCATTCTACCCATAAGTAGTTCATTCTAGCATCGATATACCTTAACTCAGTAATAGAAAAGGAGCAATTATCATCTGAGAAGCATAAGAAGATTAAAAAAAAAAAGATAATTTTTTTTGTTGCATAAATCTTTTGATCATAATATTGTGTAAATGGAATAATTTTTGCTTGCATAAGAGTATAGGTTACTTGATCAATTAAATTTTAGGATAATAATAACACCACAAATATGGAGGCACGCCTTCTCATCTTGTGCCTTACTTCGAGGTGCGTGCTTTAGTGCCTAGGCACACACCTCAAAAGCGAAGCCGCCTTTTGCAAACTCAGGCAGTGAGGATAGAGCCTCATGAGCCTCAAACCTGACATATGCCTTCAATAACTACAAAGATGAGCAATTAATGTTCAATTGACAACAAATTTAAGGGACTATTTTGCTGTTCCTAATTTAACCTCCTAATTAAGGGTCAACTCCAGATCAAGTTAATGTTTTATATTCTTAAACAATTTAAGAGAATAGTAAAGGCAATGCAGGAAAAGTCAATGAATTAAAATCTTCAGACTTCTGATAATTTTGGGATGCTGAGTCAGATATATTAACTCACATGTCAGATCTGCGACCCAACTGCTTCTGTGGCAAGATAACCTGAACTGAATCAGAATCAATGGTGTTTGGAATTGGGTGGCTCATGATGGCAATTGCCCTTGCAACCCTACCAACCTTTCTAACCTGTATATATGCATATTTTCTGTAAATAATTGATTACTCATCATTTATCTCAGGAAAGTAAATGTGTCTAATTTCAATGTAGTTCTCTTCCATTATTCAAGTTCTTATTTTCTACCAGCTGTTACAGTATTAGCATGCAATCAATACCTTGTTGGGCAAGTAAGAAGGATCACAAACAACTTTCTTGCACTTAGCAGTTTCCCCTTCTGAAGTGACACCAACAACTTTACCTTCCTCATCGAACTCCACCTGAAATTATACAACATGCAAAATCAACATCCAAATTCACAACAAAAATCTAATTGATACTATCAATATCTCCAATCTAAATAAAGTAATCATGTACCTTGCACTCAGGTTTGTTTAACATATATGTGCCACCATAAACAGCACTAAGCCGTGCAAATGCCTGAACATAAAAAAGGAAATCAACAAGAAAATAATATAAATCAGCCAATTCTATTCGCCATAACAGTGTCATGTATCTTTTTTTTTTCCCTTTTAAAGAGTGGGGGAGTTAGAGGATGTTGGGGAGAGGGAGAGAGAGAGAGAGAGAGAGAGAGACCTGGGGAAGCTCTCCTAGTCCATACAAAGGATAAATATAAGGTGATCCTCCTTGAAAACGAGCAAGAGACTCCGCATATAGCTACAACACAATCAAGAACAGGAGAATAAATTTGAGAAGTTATGAAATGAAAATTTTAATAAGACTTCAAAAACTTTGGAACAGAAATCAAGTTTAAAACTCCAGAAAGTTTTTACCTTCATTCTCATCACAGTATCCAATGCAGGTTCATCTAGGTAACAGTCATCTCTATGAAGAGCCAAAGAATGGCCGATGAAGTCCACTGTGTTGTCATCCAGACCATATTTTCTATCACAAAGTGAATATATAATGAGAACATAATTCATATTTGTTCAATTAATTTGGTACTAAATATAAACAGAGATGAAAAAAGTATGGAGTTAATCAGAAGAAGATAACATTCACAATCATGTAAACTATCATTTCTTCCTTTTGTGCTATAAGAGGTTATAAACCAGAATGCAAATCAAACTATATCCACATTTATCAGAACTCCAAAATAGTAGAAAAGAAAATCCAATATTTCCACCAACAGAATTGCACCGAAGCCCCATACTGACATATAAATGTTAAAACGCATAATGAAATGAAATTTCATATCAGACAAAATTCAAAATGACATTTTCTGAAAACATAAGCATGTGAGAGCATACGCAATCAGTTCTCTGGTCGTCACCCTTGTCAAGTCCAATCCTTCATGTGTTTTAGGATCATTTTCATTATAATTTTGCACATAGATGAAAAACTTGCGAGCACGTCGCTTTTCAAAAATACCCATTAGTGGGGATTTAAAAGCCTCCACGTCAGTAGCTGGCACCTTGTGCACCTATTACAATAGTCAATACCAAAAGATTTAATTTCAGGACATACCAAAATATAGATCAAGACATAAACAACAGCCAATAAGCTAGAAAATTATCTAACCTTTCCTTTGTTGTAAACAAAGCTGCCATCTACAGCTTTGAAGTACAAATACTTGGTAACATCAGTATGAATGAGGACACGCACAAGATTACCGTTTGCCATCATAAACTAGCCAAACAAAAAGACATCCAATATTACCACAACTTAATTATAAAAAAATAAAATAAAATAAATAAAATCTATAGTTGGTCAATGAAAAAGAAAAATGAAAGATTTAAGGAAAAATAAAATACCTTAGGGATCATGTCTACATTATAATCCCTGCTTGAACCCAAATGTTCTGGAGGCTTATCAGTTCCCCTGAACCTCTTCCAAAGCTGTAAATGAATGATTCAATCAACAGAAGTTACAAGAATATTATAAAATTGTCAATGATACAATTAAATATTGAATGATTGAGACCTGAATAAGGTTAAGTGATGCAGACTCTCCTCCATAGTAGTCATTCCTGTCCATGTGCAGAACCTGGCTCACAATTAACCATGCCATTATTTTAGTAAAGCATTTAAGCAAAACATTTGGAAAAAGAAAAAAACACTCATAATGCGTAATTTTACAAGTTGATAAAGAAAACAAAATGATCAAAACAGAAGCAGAACGGTATTGTAAATTTAATAAATAGAGATGGCATATTCTTACTCCAAAACAATCTTTCATAATCCTCTAGAATATTTTTTCACACTTGTTCTACTTTAGATTAATTACTTTGTTCAATCATAAAGAAAAGAGCCAGGGAACTCTAATGTTTCTTTAAGAGATTGCGACCTAGGATAAGTGAAAATAGGACAAGGACGAGCTTGGACTCTCATATCATATCATATCATCAATCATCCACATATAGCATTGTACAATAAATTTTTGCATGGATATTGACAAATATACAAAAGGTTGTCAAGCGTCATGTATAATCAATAACCACACCTTGAAAGCAGTAAAAGAATATATGTATGCATGAAACGATAGACAAAAACAGTATAGTGTTATCATAACCAAAGAACCAAACCCAACAATTCCTTCTACATATTCCTCTCAAAGCATCTTATTAGTTGATAGTTGATACTAATGAAAGCCACACTATCCACTCAAAATCTGATCTGATCCACATATCGTAATTCAGAAAAACCTCAACTCAAAAACTGTACAATATTAGAAATAGATAATAACTAACATTGTTCAGCAGAACAAAGAAACAAAAAGCTTCCACACAATTTAGGATTACAATAATGAGAATACACATTCAACTGAATTACAAACAAGCAGATCCATTTGCAGTTCCTTGTAAGAAAAGCCTGCAAAGAGACAAGCTCCACAATCCATTATCCAACTACCCATTTAATAAGCCATCTCAAAAATGCATAGTTACCTTTCAAATACCTCTAAAAAAAACTAAACCACAAGAAAATTATCACTTTAGCCCTTGTGTATCATGGAAGTACAAATGCAGCAGTTCAACTCAGATACACAGACAGACAGCAGAAACAAAATAATGAAAAGAAATGCATAGATCTCCTAGCACCCATCCCAGAATTGAACAAAGCCAAACAAAAAAGACACGGAAATACTAAGAATCAAACATCAAGATCCATCAGATTGTGGAGAACCACAGATACCCAGTTAAATTCAAAAGTAAACCCACGAATAAAATACGGTAAAAAAATCAGCAAACTAAACTCTCCTAATAATTAATAAAAGCCCTCGGTAATAAAATAGAATCAATGAAGTAGGAGAAGAAGATCACCTTGAGGCCATCAACAGAGAGAAGACCACTAAGGATGCATTCTTTGAGACCAGTTCCCAACACTATTACGTCGTACTCTTCATCCATGCTTACTGATTCAGATCAATCAACCAATAGATAGACGAAATTTAGGGCTTAGCAGTTGCAGAGGGGAGCCAAGTCAAAATAGAGAGAACAGAACAGAGAGAGAAGAGTCTTATAATGATGGAAGAAAGATGCTTTTCCTTGTTAAATGGGTAAAACCTAAAATATTTCTTTTATTTTGAAAAAATAAAAATGAAGGATCCTAAATCCCCCTGCGAAGGAAAGCATAATGCAATGTTGTTGAAACCCAATTATGATTGAAATATGGTTTTATTTTATTGATTGAAAAAAGTTTAATTTGATTTTTTATATAAATTAATTAAATATTTATAAAAGAAATATCATCTATAATTTCACAAAAACATAAGAAAAAAATAATTATAAAATATATTTTTCCGTTGTGATTTTTTCCCCTAGTTATTTGAATATTTATACTTTTATGTTTCACTTGATAAATAAGATAATTGATGAACCTATAGATACATCCGTCAACTTGAGTGAGGATTCAACTTCAATTTCCTTTCCCATAATTGTAAACCAAAGATAGTCAATTGTAATCATGGTTAATATTTGAACAAATTTAGAATCAAAGTATTAACTATTGATAATCAAGAGATTGAAGAATCAAGAAAGCTTTAGAACTCGATGCAATTTGAGATTTGAATGAATTGAAGCTACCGATAAGTTAATTGCTATCATCCTTTATATACAAGTTTCCTAACAAAAAGCTCCAATGAGGAAGAGCCACATCATCTATCTCTAACTGTTTCGCTAACAGAATGACTGCACTCTAACTAATTTGCTAACAGAATAACAACTATGAAACTTGAGTGTTGAGTGACTGAAGAAGAGTTGAGCTGCTGTCACATGCAGCTAAGTTGCTAAACTAAACCATTTTGTGTACATCTCCCCTTAAGTTGGAGGTTGGTGAGGATCAAGCAACCCCAACTTGGAAACTAAGGTTGCGAATTGAGGATCGGAAAGGGGCTTGGTGAAGATGTCAGCAAGCTGTAAATAGGAACGAACATGATGAAGACTAATAAAACCCTCCTTGAATTTATTCCTCACAATGTGGCAATCAGTTTCAAGATGCTTTGTTCTCTCATGGAACACAGGATTCTCAAAAAAATGCAAAGCAGACTTGTTATCACACCATAATGGGATAGGCTAAGGAATAGAAATATGCATACTATCTAAAGATGTATGTCACCCATTGTAGTTCACAAACAGTGGAACCCGAGCTTCTATACTCAACCTCACAAGAGGAATGAGACACTGTGGATTGCTTTTTGGATTTCCAAGTGATCAGTGCCTTGCTAAGAAAAATGAAATAACCACTTAGTGACTTTTTGGTAAGTTCACAAGAGGTTAATCATTGTCACTAAACGCTTCAAGTCAGAGATCATTGCTTGATGTATAAAATTGCCCTTTGGCAGGTGTGTGCTTGAGATACTTAACAACATGAAGGGCTGCATTCCAATGTGTCTCATAGGGAGCAGAGACGAATTGACTCAATTGTTATACACTAACGGTGATGTCAGGTCTGGTAAAGTTAAGGTATATCAAACGACCTATGAGTCTCCTATATGGCTCTAGATCTACCAATAGCGGAGAATCAAGTGCAAATTTGAATCCCTTGGGCAAAGGAGTGCTAACAGACTTGGAGCCGGTAAGACCTTTGTCTTAGAGAATATTAAAGATATATTTGTACTGGGAAATGTATGCTCCTTCTGGGGAGGCAATTTCTAAGCCCAAAAATTACCTTGCCTATCCCAGGTCTTTGATAGTAAATGTTATATGTAGGAATTGTTTTACTACAAGAATTCTGACGAAGGAACTTCCTGTTAACATGCATTCATCTACATAAACTAGGAGCATAAGAAATTATGTGGAAGTGGATTTGATAAAGAGGTAGTTATCATGAGTACACTAATGGAAATCAATACTTCAAAAGTTTCTTGGTAAACTCCACATTCCACTATCTGGAGGCTTGCGTCAGACTATACAGACTTTTCTTCAACCTGCAAACCTTGTTTGGACCGGCTTTCAGATAGCCTCTAGGAGGTTTTATGTAAACCTCTTCATCTAGAAATCCATAGAGAAAAGCATTATTTGATGTCAAGCTGATGGAGAGCCCAGTTTCTTGCTACTGCTAGAGCTAGGAAAATTCTAAAAGTAACAAGTTTGGCAACTGGAGAAAAGCTTTCAAATCCACTCCAAGCATTTGATTGTAGTCTTTAGCAACCAAGCGGGCTTTATATCTTTCTACTGTGCCATCAGGTTTTAACTTAACCTTATAGACCCACTTAGAGCCAATGGCCTGCTTCCCAGAAGGTAAATCAGTGATTTCCCAAGTATCATTAGCTTCTAAGGCCTCAAGTTCTTTCTACATTGCCTCCACACATTCATGGTGTTGCACAACCTGTTTGTAATAAGTTGGCTCATGTACCTGAGATATGTTAACTAAGAATGAGAAGTAGGATGAAGAAAAATTAAAAGGTAAATAGAAAGGAAAAACTTGGAAGTAAAAGGATCAGTACCAGGATTAACTGTAGATTGAATAATAGAAGGTAAAGTGCTAGCTTGTGCTTGATGGCAAATGTAATCGTGCATCCAGAATAGGGGTTGTCTAATTTCGGTTGCGGTTTCTAGGAGGTAAAGAAAGAGAAGAAGAGGGAATATCAGCAACAGAGTTTGGGTTTGGTACCTGTGGAAAATCAAAATTGGTTGGAAATGAGACTGGAATATCAAAGTTAGCGGCACATGTAATGGAAGTTTAGAAGAAGAGTCATGTGAAATAGGTTGAGTGTGAAATGGAAAGATGTGTTAAAAAAAAACAATGTCCCTTGAAACCACTATTCCTTTCTCATCCAACAATAAATTTTTTAAGCCTTCTGCCCTGTACTATAACCAACAAAAATGCCTTTGTAGGCTCTAGGATCTAGTTTGTCCTTATGTGGTTGTGTATTACTTACATAACATAAGCTCCAAAATACTTTTAATCTACTATAGTCCGGAGGTTTTTGATAAAGTATCTCAAAGGGGCCTTTTCAATGCAACAATGAACAAGGTAGACGATTGACAATATAAGTAACTGTCACCCGTGCTTCTCCCTAGAATTTATGTGGCAATTGAGACTGACAAAGCAAGGCTCTACCTATCTCAAGGAGTTACCTATGTCTCCTTTCCACAACCCATTTTGTTAGGGGGGTGATAGCACAAGTCTTCTGATGAAACATTCCTAAATCTGTAAACAATATTCTACAATTAGCATTGACAAATTGGGTCCCATTATCAGTTCGGACTATCTTGACTCTTTTATTAAATTGTGTATTTACCATGGATAAAAAAACCACTTAGTGCATCTTAGACTGTGCTTTTATCGAGTAAAAAATAAATCCAAGCACTTTTACTAAAATCATCTATAATTGTCAACATATTGCGAGCACCACTAATGGAGACTTGTCTATACGGGCCCCGCAGGTCTATGTGCACAAGTTCAAAAGTCTCTGTAGTCTGAATACTACTAATAGGGAAGAGGAGCCTAGTTTGCTGAGCTCTAAGGCAAACCTAACAAACATCTAAAACTCAGGTGGAATCCGAGAATGGTAAATGTTCAAGCATAGTAAGGGAAGTGTGCCCCATCATTTGATGCCAAAGATGCATATGAACGGTAACTTTATTGATGGGACATGCTTGGTTACAAAATTCTGCATTATTGAATTTTATAGGTTTTGGAAAGAAATCACAATTGTATTGTTTTAAAAGTAAAGTACAAGCTTGAATGGTTTTAGGTAAAAAAGAACCAAAATCGAAGATATACATTGTGCCTTGCACTTGTCCGAATGCTATCAACCTTTTAGTCATCCGGTCCTACAAAAAGCAAAAGTCAGGATAAAAATGAGGTAATTTATATCTATTGGATTATCAATGTTTAATCTCAATCATTCATTATTAATAGAAAAAATTAAAAATTTATAATTCAATAGTTTTAAGACATCCGGTATAAATTACATTAGGTCCACTGTAAAATTCTAAAAAGAAAATGACTTTAGCTGATTAGATGAGTTTGATGACAGAAAGTAGGTACGTGTAGGACCTCTGTGAGAATAAAAGTAGAGAGCAAGCTTACAGTTCCAATATGTTTAATTAGGGTGAATGATCCGTCATCGGGATATTAGTTTTGGTTTTATTAGCATTCTACATATATGATATGAAGACTAGAGCACATGTGGTTAATCAATAATCCATGAACCAGTCCCGTGATAACCAGTTGTAAGTAAAGCATATTCCATATTGTGTGCAAAATTGACGTGGGCCCCATCTGACATCATTTTTCCTTTTATGATGCGTGCCACTTCATGTTGAATGAGATGAGTCACTGACTTCCAGGTCTCATCTTTATTGTCTTGATTTGCATCTATTTCATCAAGGTGTGTCATTTGCATCACTTCCTACCACATTAGCTGCATTTCTTTTATTTCCAGTTTTCCTTTTCTCCTTGTGCCATGCAGGATATGTTATCAGTAGGTACTGCTGTATTTACTGTTTTTTATATATTAATTATTATATCACAATAGATATATATATATTTTTCACATTTAAAATAAATAAATATTCAAGTTGTTGATTATATTACGAATGCAGTAGTTAAATATACTATAAAATATACGGCCATTTGATTATCTACAGAGAATTTATTATCAAATTGTTGATAATAATGAGATAAATATATCTGATAAAAAATAATCTTAAAAATATTCATAACCGGTATAAGACAATGAATTGGGCATTTAACCTCTAGGTTATCACATGATTTATTTTGAGTAGGAATCTCATTTTCTACGATATAATGTATCTAAATAAACCAGTAGATTCTTAAAGAGTTAAGGATATCGAACAGTGACGCCTGATAATAACTGCATAGATAGTGCTAGATGTCAGCAGTTATTATCTTTGTCATAATATATGAGTCTTATATGACTCAAAATTATTTGACTTAAGGTGTCAAAACTGTCCTTTTATAAGTAGCTGTGGAGGTGCTCTTGCCTTGTACTGAGCTATCCGTGCTTGGTAATCCGGCTCGTAGTCACCACAGTTAGTCATGTAGCGAGATATGAGATTATCAATAGTAGGACTCGTTACCCTGTAGCACCAAGACAAGATCCTAATGGAGTTGATATTTTGGTTTTGATAAAATAAATTCTTGGCCAGGAGAAATATGACTTATTCAATGTAAGATTGAATTATTAATTAGATTAATAATGATAGGTCTTTTTTTAATTAGAACGCAAATTATCACTCATTAGTATATTGACTAATAGGATTTGAAATGCTGTGACTCTAATCAATATCGGGATCATAACGAGAGAACTTAATATTATGATTTAAAGGTCAAAATAATATTTTTAATTTTATCGGTAATTAAAAGGAGAATTCCGGAAGGATACTTGATGCATCCGGGTATACGAGGAATTCAGAAATTGTGTCCGATATAATATTGAGTTAATATTATATTTCCGTTTCGATAAAATTAATGACCTTATAAGTCACACCAAATATATTATTAATCTAGTCCATATAAAGATGTGGGGAGTAATTTAATTGAGAATTAAATTAAAAATGATCGCTTATATTTTTGAGTTAAAATTAATGTTGATTAATTTTAACTATTTCTCCTATTTATAATTTTAATTAAAGTGTTAATTATAATTATAATAATTTAATTAAGTTGTTAATTAGATTAATTATAGTGGTACATTAAAGTAATTACCACATAATTATAGAAGAGAAGATTGATTTTATGATTAATAGTGGTAACTAAAAATAAGCTATACAATTGTTGCACCATCATTGTATCATACATAAAAAAAAAGTCAAACGAAAAGAAAAAAAGAAAAAGAAGAAGAAAGAAAGAAAAGAAGAAGTCAAATGAAAAAAAAATGTCAGAAGGTCAACCACCCTGGGTGGAATTAAGGAATTAGATGGTTCCTGAGGTTCCGATACGAGAAAAATTGTTTTTCCTTCGAAATTTTTCTCTTTGATTCAAAGGAGAAATTTAGTGATTATACATATGAGACTAACAAAAGGAGTTTTATCAACGCAAACAAAGCTTTTGGTCTTTTTGCTTGATTTGCACCTTAGTGATCTCAGTAATAAAAGGTTTATCTTAATCTTTTTCTTTTCCATTTTGTTCTTTAAAATCATTGGATGATCTTAGCAAAATAGATTTTATTCATAACGATTACAAAATATGTTTTGCTAAAAGTTATGGATAAATGCTCATGGCTAATATGAAAGTATGTTTTCATGTCATGCAATATTTGATTACATGTTTCGGTAAAATTAAAAATTTTTGAAATCTATAATTTTGATCGAGACCTAGACCTCCCCTCAATCCAAATAATTCTTTCGCTACCAAAAAATGGTATCAGAGCCATTTCCATGATTTTTGAGCAAAATGATTCTTTTATGCTAGTTGACTCGGTTTGGTTATGGATGATTTACTTGTTCTTTTAGATTTGATCTATATATTATATTGCATGTGATGTTTCATAATATTTCTCCTATTTTGTTTTAGATTTTTCAAAAGTGTTATGAGTTTTATTATTTTTATAAATTAGTTTGTAATATTAATAGATCCATAATTAATTTTTATCATTATATTGAAGTCCTTGGAATACCAAGAGAATATAGTGTAAAAATTTTCTTTTGGAACATGGAGACCCGAAATTTTGAGGAGGAGAAGCAACAAGAAAGATCTACCAAAATGAAGATTAATTTGTATTTTCCATTTTGAGGTGGGAAATTTTTCTAGCAATTGCAATAGAATTGTAAATTGTATGATTAATTTCTATTATTGCATGTGATGTGATTATATGTGGTAAATAATTGAATATGTGAACTTTAAATATTAATTTTTGGATTAAAAAAATAAATATATATATATAATAATTTAAATGAGATTTTTATTATATATATATATATATTATTTATATGGTTAAATTTAAATAAGATTTAAATTATATATATAAATTTTTATACGGTTAATTTTTTTTAAGTTGTTGAAAAATTTCAATTTTATATATATAATTTATTTTATGGATATGGTGGGTATAATAGTATACTCACAAAATATATATAGATATATTTATTCCGAAATTAATTAAAATTAAAATTATATAATATGATTATATAATGAGCTCACATTTGTTTATAAAATATAAAGTGCATATTAACGAGAGGTAGTATACATTTTATTCAATCAAATATCATATGTATATTTATAGATCTATAACTATATGAGTATAGATGTAATCACTTTTTATAATCATATGAGATATGACATGAAAAAGACTAATGTACAAATATTAACCTTAAAATTAAATTATGTGATAATTAAAAGATAAATTTACTGTTTTATGAATGCTGGTAAATTTTTAATCCGGTTAATGTGCAAAGTGAGACATTTAAAATTAAGATAAAAGACCAAGTAATTTTCCAAAAGATAATGAATCCAATAAAGATGTAAGATGTATACATTGAGGCTCTCCATGGAAGCATTAATATGCAAGTTGTTGTATATTAATGATAAGGTCAAATAATGTATTTGACTTGTAAAATGGATAGGCATCTAGTGTTGTAAGAATGCCATTTTGTGAATCTGAGTGGCACTAGATTGGGTCCATTTGTTTTACTGATCTTGTGGGTAAGATTCATCTAATATGTTAGCCCAAGAATGCCATTTTGTGAAGGTAGGGGTTAATGTATTAGGAGCCAGTTAAAAAGGAATAAATTGGTTTTATAATTGTTGTATTTGACAAAGAGTTGTCATCTCATTAATATGTTAATATTCCAAGAATGCCACTATGAGAAGCTGAGGAATATTAATTAGAGTATTATTGAGACTCAATTTACTCACTAAAAGTTCACCTCAACGGAACTTTCGTTTCCTACGAGGGAAGCGTAGGATGCACCAAATTAGTGGGAGAACCAATCATTTTGCTTAATTGGTTTGACCACTAATATATAATTAAATTAATACATATATTCTTTCTGCAGTAATTTTCTCTAATAATATGGCTACACCATCACTACTTCAATAGCTTTTAAACCGTAATAGGCTCACTGGGCCTAATTATGTGGACTGATTAAGAAACCTTAAGCTGGTGCTTATCCAGCAGCGCTTGTGGAATGTTACTAGTAAGTCTAAACCTGTAGCGCCTGCCGCTAATGCAAGTGAAGTTGAAAGATAACATTACACAGATTGGGTTGATATGAACACCCAAGCAAAGTGCTATATACTTGCTTCTATGGAAAATAACCTACAAGAGCAATATGAAAAGATAGAAGCTTGTGATGACATTTTGGACTTAGTAAAGGAAAGTTATGGCAAGGCTAGTAGGACTACCCGCTTTAACTATTCCAATAAACTATTCCAAATGAAAATGAAGGAAGCCCAAGATGTTGGTGAACATGTTGGTGAGATGATAAGGCTCTTTATTGCCTTGAAGATCTCAGTTTCTTCATGAATGCGGAGCTTAAGACAGACTGTATCTTAGCATCACTTCCACATTCCTATGAAAGTTTCATTTCTAACTTCCATTTGAACAAAGAGAAATGCACTTTGCAAGAATTGCAACAGAATCTTGTTTATCACCAAAATACTGTGATAAATCTCCAAAAGAAAGAGGCAGAAGTATTAGTGGCAGCTTCTTCTTCTTATTTAAATAAAAGGAAGAAAAAGACCATTATAGGAAAGAGTTCCGCTCCCTCTTTTTTGCATCCCAAAAAGGGTAAAGGGAAGGTAAAAGGGAAGGTAAAAGGCCAGTTTAAGTCAAAGGTTGACAAAGAAACCTGTTTCCATTGTCAAAAGGATGGTCATTAGAAGAGAAATTGCTTAGTTTATTTAAAAGGTTTAGAGAAAACTAAAGGCAAAGAGATTGTAGGTCCTTCAGGTATTTCTCATCCTTTGAATTTAAATATTGATTTAAATTATGATCATTCTTATAACTCATCATATGCTTGGGTCTTAGACACTAGAGCAATTGCTCAAATTTATTTATTTGTGTATAATCTAAGGCATAAAAAGTTGCTATATGATGGGAAAATAAAACTCAGTCTTAGAGATGGAGCAAGAGTTGCTGCCGAACAAGTGTGAGATATTTCTATTTTATTAAACTATCATGTAATCTTATTATCGAATATTTTGTATATTCCTAATGCCTATAAGAACATTATTTCTGTATCCGCTTTGACAAACAATAATTATGAATTTTTGTTTTGCAAAAATGTGTGTTACATTTATTATAATAATAATCTTATTGGCATTGGAACTAAACATCATGGCTTATATTATTTATATTGTGATACGTCTCATAAGATAAATAATAAAGAGTTATTATTGAGCAACATTCATGATAATTCTAATCAAACTAAGTATAATGATTCAAATATGATACGGGTTTGGCACTTAAGAATTGGTCATATTTCTAATGCAAGGATCCATAAGTTGGTAGATATAGGAATTCTAAAAGGTTTAGATTTTCAGTTTAATGATTCTATTTGTGAATCATATCTGCAAGGAAAAATGACTAGAGGTTCATTTGCTGGTCAAATGATACATGCTGA
>CATIWF010014807.1:0-21281 GCA_949630135.1 Balakata baccata | reverse complement strand
ATAGAAACGTCTTGAGGAAAAATGTCAACCAGATTCCCAAAATAAGTAAACCAAATATAAAACCAATTTGGTAATTCGGCTGAAAATTTATTTGAAAAATAGAAAAACCAAGAATGATTATAATTTCGTAAATAGAAAGTTCTATACCAGGTCATTTGATAATCATAATAATTGTAAGTAGTAGGAATAAAATCATTTGAAAATCTTTTGCTAGTGTGGATCTGTTGATTCCATCTAGCGGAAGATAAAACATCTAGAAATTTTACTTTTGAATATGCTATTTTAGATGGATCAGTTTTATCAAAATTATGCTCAAGTTCAACTGATCCGGTATCTATTAAAATATTTTGATAATACTCTTGGGTTCTTGAAAAATCGGATTCATGGAAATGACAATTTTTAGGGTATAAAAATAATATGAGTTTTATAAATCCTTCGGATGCTAACAATACTTCCTCATCATCTAAAGTTTTAACAAATAATTTTGCCTGATGAAGAAAATATATGGAATTGGATCTCTGCTGATGTTGACTAGATGAAGGTTTTGACGGGCTTGGCGTAGAGAGATTCGGGCTTGATGGTCGTAGTAAAGTTGAGGTAAAAGAGGGTCTTACTTGATTAGGCGAGGTTTTGGGCCTTATTGGATAAAAAGGGTTCTGATGAACCAATGGGACTAGCCTTGAACTAGATAGGCTTAAAGATGATGGGCTATTCTGCTTATTATATGTCGCACGTGACAAGATCTGCTTATTAGAATTATTTTGATTATTCATTTTCCCTGTAAAAATTCACGAGATAAAAAATCAGGAAGAGAATTATTCTCTCCTTTGATAAATTCAATTTCAAAATCAAAATTACTTAATAAAGCTTGCCATCTGGCAAAAATCTGTTTGGAAACCAAATTTTGAACATCCTTTTCTAAAACATATTTTGCTGCTAGACAATCAATGCATAATAAGAATTGTTTCATATATAAATCATCTTCAAAATTTTTGATGCATAATACAATACTTAAAATCTCCTTTTTAATAGTAGAATAATTTGATTGAGTTGGATTCCAACTTCCTGAATAATACCTAACTAAACTTTCTTTATTATTATATTTTTGTTTTAATATACCTCCAAAACCTTTATTACTTGCATCAATTTCGACTATAAGAAATGCTTCTGGGTGAGGTAAACTTAGACAGGGTAAATTTTTTACTCTGGCTTTTACTTCTTTAACTATTTTTGTATGTTCTTCTGACCATAGTTTAGGATTCTTTTTTAGTCTATCATATAGAGGTTTGCATATTATTCCTAAATCTTTGAAAAATTCATGAACATAATTTAGACAACCTAAAAATCGTTATAATTGTTTTTTATCTTTAATTTCATCAGGAAATTTATTTGAAAATGCTAAACTTCTAATTATTGGTCTAATAGTTCCTTGAAATATATCATGTCCTAAAAATCTGACTTGTTTTTTAAATAATTTCATCTTTGATTCTGAGACAACCATCCATTGACATGTATTATTTTATAAAAGCTGTCCAAATGTTGTTTGTGTTGATTAACAGAGTTTGAAAATATTAAAACATCATCAATATAAACTATAGAAAATGCATTTATTGGTCTCATAATATCATTCATTATATTTTGAAATTCTGATGGAGCATTTTTTAGTCCAAAGGGCATTACATTCCATTCGTAATGTCCAAAGAGTACATTGAAGCCTGTTTTATATTTATCTTCTTCTGTAATCTGTATTTGCCAAAAGCCTGACTTCATATCAAATTTAGAAAATATATTTGCTTCATATAACCTTTTTAATAAATCTCTTTTATTAGGTATAAGATATCTAATCCATTGTAATACTTTATTAAGCGGTTTATAATTTATTACTAATCTTGGGGTTCCTCGTTCAAGTTCTGCAGCATTCATGACATAGAACGCTGAGCAGGACCAGAGAGATTTAGAATCTCTAATTAATCCTTTAGTTTTTAACTCTTTTATTTCTTGCTGACATATTTTTTCTAAATCGTGACTCATATGTATAGCTTTAGATTTTGTAGGTATTTTTGTTTCATTAAACTCTTTTATATATGGTAGACTAACTATATGCTGTTTTCTATTCCAAAAGGCATTGGGAATAGGGGCACATATATCTGATTTGAATTTTTCTTCTATTTCTTTTATTTCCTTTTGACTATTTAATGTTTCAATCTGTTTATCTATTTTCCTAATTTTTATCTCATTTGATAATTGTTTTAAGTGCTGTTTTTTATTTTTGATTATATTTATTTTTTGAATATTATTATCTTGTAGCCAATTTATATCTTTTGATTTAATAGGAAATGAAAATTCAAATATAACTTCTTTTCCTAATATTAGTACTTATTCCTATTTCTGAGACTGTAAAAGGATATATCATAGTAATAAAAGGTGTTCCTAAAATTATATTTGTATTTAAATTTCTTACTAAAATAATGTTTGTTTTAAAACAATATCCTTGATTACATATACTGACTTTAGATAATTTGTAGTTTACTATTAGTCTAGAGCCACTAGCAGTATATAATCGTTCTGACGTTTTTTCATAATATTTTGTTGGTACTAAACCTTCTTGACTACAATTCTGGTCTGCTCCACTATCAATTAAAGCAGTTGTTGCTAAATGAGTGTCATTAATTATTAAATTTATTTTAACATACCATTTTTGATAATTTATTCTTTGTATATTATTTATATAATCTGTTGTATCGCTAGTTCCTATATTGGGTTGCTTCATAAAATTTTCCAAATCTTTAGCTAAATTTTCTCTTTCTAATTTACCAACCTTTTCTTTTAGCATATTTATTTCTGCTTTTAATTCTATTTTAACATTTCTGACTTCTTCTTGTAATTCTTCTATTTTTATAGGTTTTTTATTTTGTTTAAATTTATTGCAAATTTCCTGAAAATCGTAAGGTTCAAAGTTCTTTTTAGTAGAAGTTGTTCCTATTATATCTTTTAGTTTTAGTTAATATTCTTTTTTAATTTCTGGGTCATTTATTTTTTCAATAATATCAAGTAGAAATTCCTTTTCAGTATTTAGCATATTTATACTATTACAATTACAAGGTCCTATACAATCAAATTCATTGTTACTAGAGTCTGAATCAGATTCTTCCTCTAATATATTTAAATCATTTTCCGAATAATCAGATAAATCTTCTTCAGATTTACTAGATTTTTCTTCATTTATGATTATTTTTAAAATTTTATTTTTTAATTCTTCTGATAGATCAAATTCATTTATTCTTTGCTTAACTCTACAATTCCGAGCATAGTGACCTATTTTTCCACATTTATAACAAATAATAATATCCTTTTGCTTTGGATCAATTTTCTTATTAGATTTCTGTTTTTTATGAGAAGGTTTGGGCTTATAAACTTTATTTTGATTATATTGATTGAGCTTAGAATAATATCTTTTTCTGTGTGGCCTATACTGAGTTCTTTTATGTTTTCTATATTTCTTTGACTTAGCAGATGGGGCTATTATTGTTTCATAACCGTATACCGTTATCTTCGCTCTCTTCTCTGTTCGCTTTCTTTTTTTTTTTTTAATTTGTGCCCTGTGTTTGCTCAAACATGAGTTGACCTGAAAGTTAATTTCATAGCTATTGATCTTCATTTCAGTCACCACTCAAAATTGTGCAAGTATGTAGACTCCATCCTCAGGGCAAAAAGCAGGAAACTGATTTGAAGAGAATTTGGAAAAGCTTATAGATGAGTTGTTCGATGTAATGCACAAGTAAGTTTGTCTGTATGACTTTCTTTTTTTGGAGTTATATATTATAACAACATGGTCCAGTTAGTTCATGATCTTCTGGAAACTAAAACCATCAGCAATTAGTTATGATCCAGTTAGTTATTTCAACATTGACTAGTAATGCTTTATGGTTGTTTTAATTGAAGAGTTCATTTTTCAGTTAGAAATCATTTCTTTTGACTTCGTGAACATGGACATTTTTTTCCTAAAATTGTGGTTTGCTTATGTGGTGCATCTAAGTTCTATATGAAGAAAGTAATCAGTGAATGTGGAACAAAATAGTAACTATAAAGTTACCAGATGTGTTAGCTTTACACCCATAATGGAATTGTTAAATTCTAAAGACTTGGTATTAATTAACTTAACTTCTTCCTTGTAATTTGAATGATTTTGTATGGATTCAAGGATATATGTAGGCTATTTGCTTATTTTTACTTAGTTGATGGGTGAGCAGTTTGACATTTTAAAATTATTGTTTGTTATTTAATTTCCACCTTACAACTCTCCCTCCCTTTATTGAATTAATTCAGAAATGTGTTTTGTGAAGTTCAAGATATTGTATCATGTTTCTATCAGCTTTTGTAGTTGAATCTAAATTTTTTCTGGGCCAAACTGGAACTTCAATGAGAAAGTGATTAATTGAAAAGAGAAAAAATTTGCTAAGCTTTATTAGTTAATCAAATAGGTTCCCTAGTCATTAGTGCAATGATCATATTGGTGTCCTTTCTATTTCTAGTTATACTTTTAGTTGCATTGCACTGAAACTAAGTCATACTTTCAATTGCTTAGTGCTGGTCAAGTTATTTAAACTTACCTAGATATCAACAAAGTACGTGATAATCAACAAACATGCCAAGATAAGAACAAAGCATGTGATAAGTCCCTAATCTATGCACAAGCATTAAAGTTGCTTGCAGAATATAATTAATATTTAAAGTTCCTGATTAATCAATTAAAAGTACTACAATTAATTTAATATATTAAAGTTCAATTGAATTTCTATCAATTTTAAATGAATTCTGATTTTTCAATTTGATTAATTGAATTCAAAATTAACAGCAATGAATCGATCAATTAATTGATATTGAATTTAATAATAATTTATTAAATTAAGTTTAATTAATCCAATGAATTCCAATGTGATTCAATTTGGTCAATTAAACTTCAATTTAAATATTTTAATCATAAACTATTTAATAATAGTTTATTCATTTTGTTTCAATTTAATCATGTGAACTCCATTTTAAATGCAATTTAATTAATTAATAGAAATTCAAGTTCAATTATTATATAAACACCAAGTTAATCTAAGATTAATTGAAGTTAAATTGTATTGACAAATCCCTAATTTAATATAAAAAACTTTATATTAATCAATTTACTTATTTATATGATGAATTGAATCAAATTAATTAATTAATTAATTACACATATCGAATAATTAATTGGTGTAGGTCTCTCATACTCTCGCCGCCGCCACTTCTTTACCGGAATGGTAGGTCTTTCATACTCTCTAAAAGACTTGGTTAACACTTCTTTTTCTTAGTATTTCACTTTTATTTTTCTTAAAATTTACTCTGCCTCTCTAGATTTTATGCTCTGGTGATTTTACCCCTTTGAAGTCCTAATCTCTATTTACCCAGGTAAAGTTCAAGTTTTTTTTTTTCTTTTCAAAGTGCTTTTGGTTTTTGCAATTGTACTTATTTTATATTTTGAATTGGGAATCTGTATTGTATAAGGAGTGTGCTTTCCTCTCTATTTTCTTGAACCCAACTTCAAGTAAGAAAGTTAGACTTTTAGTTCTTTATCAGTTCTTTAATCTTTAATATGAATATTTATCTTTCTATTTTTTTTTTCAAATTAAGCTTCCTGATTGGATTTGGGTTTTGGTTTCTTTTGTTTTTGTTTTGCTTTTTTTGTTTTTTTTTCTAATATTCTTTTTTTTTTTGCTTTTGCTTTTTCTTATTCTAAATCCATATAAGTATGTTGTTGTTTTATGCTCCTAATGTCATGATATACTTATTTCAGTTGTCAATCATGAGTGAGAATGGGAGCTGGATGTATCAGAGGTTGATACATGGCTTTCTTAATCCAGAGTTTGTTTTTGGAGTTGAGAAGCTTGTGGAATTTGCTTGTGGTCATCTGAAGTGGATGGATGGGGAAAAAATAAAGTGTCTGTGTTGGATATCCAAGTGTCAGAATCGTCAGTTTCTCAATATGGAGACAGTGAAATACCATTTGCTAATATATGGTTTCAAACCATAATATTTTGTGTGGAATAAGCATGGAGAAATAGATGAAGAGATATATGAGAATCATTATATGGATTCTACCGGTCCGTCAAATCCAACCAATGATTATTATACAATGGTTATGGATGTCGTTGGTCATTCCTTCAATCAAAATTATGAATATGAGGAGAATCCTAATCCAGTGGCCCAACAATTCTATGATATGCTAGATGCTGCCAATAAACCGTTGTGGCCTGGGTGTGAAAATCATTCATAGTTATTAGTGGTGGCTAGAATGCTGAATATCAAGGCTAAGCACCGTCTGTCTGAACGTGCATTTGATGTAATTGCTCAACTAATGAAAGAGGTTGTACCTAAAGAGAATCTTATCGTTGAAAGCTTTTATGAAACAAAGCGTTTGTTCCGAGGTTTAGGTTTACCAGTCGAGAATATACACTGTTGTCCCAATGGATGCATGATTTATTGGAGGGAAGATTTGAACAAGACTATGTGTAGGTTCTGTGACCATCCACGTTTCAAGAAAAGTTACGACACTAATGGAAATGGGAGGAAAACCGATGTGCCCTTTAAGAAAATGTATTACTTTCCTTTGAAGGATCGGCTTCTCAGATTATATTCATCTAAAGCCACTGCTAATGAAATGAGGTGGCATGCAGAACATTTGGTTAAGGATGATGCAATGCAACATCCTTCTGATTCTATTACTTGGAAGCATTTCAATGATGTTCACCCTGATTTTGCAATGGAAATTAGAAATGTGTGTCTCGGCTTTTGCACAGATGGGTTTCAACCTTTTGGTCAATCTGGGCAATAATACTCGTGTTGGCCAATTATTGTGACTATGTATAATCTACCTCCATGGTTATATATGAAGGATACATCCATGTTCTTAACTATTCTTATTCCAGGACCTCGGAATCCTAAAGACAAGCTAGATGTGTACTTACATCCATTGATACATGAGTTGAATCTATTATGGGATTACGGGGTTGTACGATTTGACATTTCTCATAATCAAAATTTTCAGCTGCAAGCAGCATTGATGTGGACTATTAGCGACTTTCCTATTTAATCAATGTTGTCTGGATGGTCAACAGCAGGACGGTTGGCTTGTGCTTATTGTATGGAGGACTCGGATTCCTTTAGACTAAATAGGAGTGGTAAGCAGTCTTGGTTTGACAATCATAGGAAGTTCTTGGAACCTGATCATCCATTGACGTAATAAGAATACATTTCTGAAAAACAAAATTGTGACTACTAGCATATCTCCAGTTAGATCGAGTTTAGAGATACTAAGTATAGTTGATCATTTGGGTTTGAAGAAGGTGACAAAAGTCGATGCTTATGACATTAATAGAGG
This sequence comes from Balakata baccata, assembly GCA_949630135.1. Classification (NCBI taxonomy): domain Eukaryota; kingdom Viridiplantae; phylum Streptophyta; class Magnoliopsida; order Malpighiales; family Euphorbiaceae; genus Balakata; species Balakata baccata. The sequence continues at coordinate 13,873 of CATIWF010014807.1, read as the reverse complement.
GATTAGTCAAGCATATTCTAGGATTTGCCATACTGGAGCTCTAATATAATTCAACGCAACCTTGATGTCATGCACATTGAGAAATGTGTTTGACAACTTATTCAATACAGTGTTGAATATACATGGTAAAACAAAAGACACTCTTAAGTCAAGGCAAGAACTCAATGCCTATTGTCGGAGGCCCGAACTTGATAAGTTGGATTCAACTGGTAAATACCCTAAGGCTTGTTGCACTCTAGACAATAGGGCTAAGAAAGAGTTGTTCGATTGGTTAAAAAAACTAAAATTTTCTGATGGTTATGTGTCTAACATGGGTAGATGCGTGGATAAACAAAGATTGAGGCTGTTTGGCATGAAAAGTCACGATTGTCATGTCTTTATGCAAAGGTTGTTACCTATAGCATTTCGGGAACTACTACCTGCTAATGTGTGGAAGGCTATCACCAAACTCAGCTTGTTTTTAAAAAGTCTAATTGCAACAATAATTACAAATGAAGACATGACCAGACTTGAATTAGACATCCCAATTATTTTATGCAAGTTGGAAAGAATATTTCTTCCAAGTTTTTTTGATTCTATGGAACATCATCTAGTTCATTTGCCTTATAAGGCACGCATTGCAGGGCTAATGCAATTCCGATGGATGTATCCATTTGAGAGGTTAAAACCTAACTTGTAAATCATAATGGTTAATGACCTTGAATTAGTGCATATGTCTTATTTAGCATATAATTTTATAGGTATCTTCGGAAATTGAAGCTCAATGTCAGGAATAAGGCACATGTGGAAAGCTCGATATGCAATGCATATCTAGTTAAGGAAGCATCGGCATTCTGTTCAAACTATTTTAAGGATCACATACAAACAAAAGCAAGGACCGTGCCTTGAAATTATGAAGGTGGTGGCTATTATATTCCATCTAATGATCCTTTAAACCTATCAATTTTCAAATATAGTGGTAGACCACTTGGTCATTCCAAAACGAGACATATGACTCATCAAGAATATAAGGCAGCTCATTCCTACATTTTGCTTAACTGTGAAGAAATTGAACCATATGTCAGGTTAATATTTTTATGAGTCAGGCATCTCCTATATATTATATTGTTCACAACTTGATTATATTTTGACTAACATATCCAAAACTCCATCAAATGATAGGATTTACACTAATTTGTTGCAACACCTCAATCTAAACATAACAAATGCAGAAATTGATGCTAAACTTGAGGTGGACTTTGCTATTTGGTTCAAAGCATATGTAAGCCTTCTTTCTCTCAACCTATCAATTAAACTTAATATTATTAACATGTGTAAAATACTATATCCTATTATTCTAGGCAGAAGATCCATACTCTAGTATCCATAATAACTTCCTATAATATCTCACAAAAGTTCCATTGGGAACTGTTAAAATATACAATGACTATTTTGTAAATAGATACAAGTTTCACACAGTTGGACGTGGTGCAAGCAAAATGTCAATGAACAGTGGGGTTTGCATTAAAGGCCAAAATTATAGCCATAATGCGAATGATTGGTATGGTCAGTTAAGGGAAGTAGTGGAAGTGGAATATCTTAACTGGCCAATTAAACGAATAGTTCTCTTCATATGCGATTGGTTTGATCCTACTCCTGATATATGTATAAGAGTTCACGAGCAATACAACATTGTTGAGATAAATCATAGAAGACGATATGGAAAATACGAACCCTTTGTCCTAGCAACGCAAGAAGCTCAAGTATATTTTTGTTCGTACCCAAGTTTGCGAAAAGACAAAATCAATTGGTGGGTTGTATTGAAAATCAAACTAAGAGGAGTTGTTGAGATACCAGAAAGCGTTTCAAAGAGTACATATGCGCAGGAATCTCCTCCATTTCAAGAGGAGTTAATTGAAATCCATAATGTTGAAATTACTGAAGAAGATCAACGAAGGACATTAAATGATCCAATAGGTGATCCAGAAGATATTACGGATGATGATGATGACATTAAAGAAGAAGAATTACAAACAGAAAATTCATCTGATTTAGAGGATGAATTAGATTTAAATGATATGAATGATATTGACAGTGAATAAAGGTAGTTGTAGTTGAATAATGTTATAATACAAGTGTTCAATTGTTAATTGTCTTTTTCTGAATTTTTTCCATTCAGTATGAGGGGTCGAGGTCGCGCTGGAGATGTACCCATGAGGGGCAGTCGAGGATGAGGCACTGGGAGGGGTCATTCTTCATTTTCAGCAGTTGCTTCTACATTAGCAGCATTTGCATCCACTTTTGTATCACTTGACACAGAGATAGCCGATGTATCCACATTAGCTCGCTCAGGCACATCCACATCTGCTAGCCTAAGCACATCCACATCTCCTGTCGTTCAAACTGGTTCGTCCACATCTCTTGGACCATCCACAGAGATACCTCTAACATCACACTCTCCAGGATTAGGCCTTGAATCACAACCACATACTCTTGTCACACTCGGTTTAGACTCAGTCGTAGGGAGCAATTATATGGGTAGTCGTAAGAGACTACGAGTGCATGATTGGGGGGGGGGTGTGAGATGTTTAATACTTATTTAATTTATATGTTAATTGTGCTTTATGTTAAATTAATATTTGTACATTTATATAAATGCAGCTTTGTTGAGTCACATGAGATGTCATCTCGGATATGCCATATCTTTCAGGAGAGACTGCATCAAGATGGATACAGGTGGAAAGTGGTGCAACGATATGTTCGAGATCTATATTGGGGTGAATTTCAGGTAAATAAATGTTTAGTTTGCTAAAACTTGTGTATTCTATTGATTTAAAAGTTAGTAAAAGTGAAAGTGCTTCAAAATTATGTTTGAGATACTTGAATGTTGATATGATTGAAAATGCTTGATAATTTCAAATTGATGTTGTTTGGATTATGCTTTTTAAGTTGTATATATTGAGAATTGTTAAATAATGTGAATGTAAGTTGATATGAATTAGTAGAATTTATTGAGAATTGGTGAATATACATTGAAAACTATCGTAGGTAATTTTTGGATAATGCACTTTTTAAGGGAGACTGTCAAAATTTTTTTAAATTATATATACACTATGAGTGGGAGGATGTTTGGAATGGGATGGTTAAGACATTGTGGGAGCAACTCACAGGTAAGAGATACTCAGATATGCTTCATCATTGGAGGAAAAGAGAAAAGCCTGCATTTGTATCAGATGAAGTGTGGCAGAGTTGGCAGCATAAGTGGAACCTCATTCCAATCGATAAGAGAGTGTCAATCGAGAAATCGTCATAGTGAGACAGGTTGACCAGGATCTGGAATGTCACGACATGGCTGCGGATCTATATCGTTAGCTGAGCACGCAAGACAGATTGTAAGAATTTTTTTTTTTTACATTTAATAAAATATCTCAATTTCTGCATATCTAATATCTAATGTGTCCAATTTAGGAAAGGAAGGAGGGTGCCCCACTGAACAAGGTACGGCTCTTTCACGACACCCATAAGAGGAAAACTCTAGACGGATCGCATGATTATATTGATCAGCGTGCAAGACAAATGGGAGTAAGTGCTCAAAAAACCTATCTTACATCCTAACTAGGACAATTACTTTTTTCATGTGACGCTTTGTTGTAGGAGAATATTCAGGAGCTTATTGCTATGGAATCCCAAGATGAATCTGGAAACCGAGTTCTTTTGTTAAAGGAAGATGAGGATCGTATATTCCTGCAAGCTGTTGAGCTTTCATCACATGGTAGATACATGTATGGGGTAGATCGAAATAAGTCATCCAGCTTTGCATTTGAAGCCTCTACATCCTTAGCACCCCTCGAGGCAGCTCATCAGTGGATTAGAGAGCTTGAGTCAGCACAATCTAAATTGCAGGAAGAAGTACACGAACTACGAAGTAACATTAAAACCTCTGATGAGTGGAGACATCAGACTAAGGAGATGATGCGCCACATAATGGTGCAGATGCTGGAGGAGAGGGAGAGATTTCAAGCCAGTCAGTCGCCACCAGATGATCTAGGCATATATTAGACGCTTGCCACTAGATGGTCCAAGCATATATTAGACGCTTGCCACCAGATGGTATTAGACACCCACCACCAGATGCTCGGTCTTAAATATATCATGTTTTTTTATTTATTTTTATATGGCAAATAGATAAATATCTCAAAGTATTTTGACTCTTAACATTCAACACTTTATGTTTTTAAATTTAAATGATAAATATATTTAAACTTATTATATATATATATATATATAATTTTAATGAAATATTAATTAAAAAATATATAAATTGAGTGACCATAATATGTGGTCACAAAAATTAGCGACCACATATGTGGTCACTAAGTAGAAAACTATTTTATGGTATATAGTGACTACTCCACGACCACACATATAATAACTACAAATTTGATACCATATGAAGGTGGTTATTGCATCTTCACCGAAATTAGTGACCACAACAGTGACGACAACAATGTGATCATTAAAATGGTCACTAACTAGTCCAATTGGTCTTCCACTAATTACATTTTATGACCATATGGAGATTGATTTATGACCACAAATGTGGTCACTGTTAGTGACCATATCTCTGTGGTTGCTCGTTTTAATGACCACATTGCTTGTGGTTGCAATTTGTGACCACTCATAAAATGTGGTCATTGATTTGCCTGTGAGATTTTCTCAGACCACATGTTATGGTCACTGAGTGGTCGCTATTCTTCTTTAGCAACCACTCTGTGACCACTTTTAGTGTTCTCAATTTTGCTATTTTTTTAGTGTATTAAGGGATTTAATATAATGGTAAAAATAAATTATGGATCTATTAATATTACAAATTAATTTATAAAAATATTAAAACCGATAACACATTTGAAAAATCCAAAATAAAAAGACGAAAAATATTATAAAACATCACATGCAACATAATATGTAGATCAAATCTAACAGAATAATAAGAAAATCATCCATAACCAAACTGAGCCTACTAGCATGAAAGAGTCATTTTGCTCAAAAATTCATGGGATGACTCTGATACCAATTGTTAGAAGTGAAAAATATATTTGAATTGAGGGGAGTTTTAGGTCACGGTTAAAATTAGAGATTTCACAATTTTTAATTTAACCGAAACATGCAATCAAATATTAAATGACATAAAATACACTTTTCATGTTAATCTTAATAACTTTTAACAAAACATATTTTGTAACCTTTATGGATAATCCATTTGTCAATATCATCTTATGATTTTAAGAACAAAATAGAAAAATAAAAGATTTAGACAAACCTTTTAGAACTGAGTTCATTAAGTACGCAAATCAAGTAAAAAGACCAAAAACTTTAGTCACGTTGATGAACTCATTTGCTAGTCACAGATGTATAATCACAAATATCTTATTTTTGTCAATTTATAAGCTACTAATATTTTATGAGATTTTCTTCAATATTTTCTTTCAATACTCATACTAGAAGAGAGAAAAATTTGAAAAACAAAAACTAAATTTTTGCTCGGAGGAAAAATTAAGAAGTAGAAGAAGAAGATTAAGAAGAAGAAGAGGACCACTCTTAATGGTGGAAGTTGGTTGCCGGCGAATTTTTGACTTTTTTTTTTAAATTTGATTTATAATGTAATAATGGTGTAACAATTGCATAACTCGTTTTTTTAGCTACCATCATTAATCATAGAATCAAATTTCTCTTTCATTAACTATGGTAATTACTTTAATATACCACTATAGTTAATTTAATTAACAACACAATTAAATTAAAATAATTTTAATTAACACTTTAATTAAAATTATATATAAGAGAAATAGTTAAAATTAATCAATATTAATTTTAACTCAAAAAGTATAAGTGATCATTTATAGTTTAATTCTCAATTAAATTAAACCCATATCTAAATATGGAGTAGACAAATAATTTATTTTGGGTGTGACTTATAAGGTCAATAATTTTTATCGGAGTGGAAATATAATGTTAATTCCTTAATATTATATTGGATATCATTTCCGAATTCCTCGTATACTCATATACATTAAATATCTTTCTGAAGTTCTCCTTTTAATTACCAATAAAATCTCTCTAAATCATAATATTAAGTCCTCTCGTTATGATCCAGATATTGATTAGGGTCACAACAAGTCAAATCCTATTGGTCAATATTCTAATGAGTGATAATTTGCATTCTGATTAAAATAAGACATATCATTATTAATCTAATTAATAACTCAATCTTACATTGAATAATTCATATTTCTCCTAGCCATAAATTTATTTTATCAGAATCAAAAAATTAACTCCATTAGGATCTTGCCCTGGTGCTACAGGGTAACAAGTCCTACTATTGATAATCTCATGTCTCACTACATGACTAACTGTTGTGATTACAAGCTAGATTACCAAGTGTGAATAGCCCAATACAAGGCAAGAACACCTCCACATCTACTTATGAAAGGACAGTCTTGACACCTCAAGTTAAAGGACTTTGAATCATAAAAAACTCATATATTATGACTAAAATAATAATTGTTGACATCTAGTACTATATGTACAGTTATTATCAGGCGTTACTGTTCGGTACCCTTAACTCTTTAAAAACCTACTAGTTTATCTAGATATCATTATATCATAGAAAATGATATTCCTCAAAATAAACAGTGTGGGTTAGAGGTTCAATGAATGTCCAATTCATTATCTTATACCGGTTATGAACATTTTTAAAATTATCTTTTGCCAGAAATATTTATCTCATTATTATCAACAACTTGATAATAAATTATCTATAGATAATCAAAAGACCGTATATTTCATAGTATATACAACTACTGCATTCATAATTTAATCAACAACTTGAATATTTTATTATGAATATAAAATATACATATGTCCATTGTAGTATATTATTTAATATATAAAAAGCAATGAAAGTACTATGACATACACACCGCTGATAATACATACATCATTACTAGCACTTTAAAGTATGTTCAAGCCATCTCCCTAGTAGTTTTATTCTCTCATCTTCATGTGGATATTGTTAGAGACAATCTAAAATTGGATTGTTGTGATTTATTACAACTAAACAAGGTGAGAAGTTGAAGAACAAACCAAGAAATTATAAAGTTATAATTTCTGAATTTTGCTTTGTTAATTTAGTTTTAATTGACACAAGCCGATTCTCTTGTTTCGGATTTTGAAAATTTTAATTTCCGCTGCGTAATATGTATATGATACACATTCAAAACCTTTCATTGGTATCAGAGCCCCCTTGAGCCCATTAAAATTAATTTTAATGGATGGTGCAATTTGATTGTTGATTTTAAAATTTATAGTGCAATTGGATTGTAAAATTTAAATTAATTTGTAAAATTTGTTTTACATATTTTTATTTCTATGAACTGATCATGAGATGATTGAGGATAATTATATTAATTGAAAAATGGTTTAAATATGATTTAAATAATTAATTTCAAATTTATTACAAAATTACTGAAAATTGCATTGTTGATGAATATGTGATGTTGTTTGATTTAATTGTTGAGGTTGTTCATATTTTTCTTGTAATTTGATTATGAAAAACTTATTTAGACATATTGAAAATATTTTTAAGCCTTTGGAAGTGTCCAATAATCAATTAAAAATTGTTTTAATTAATTTGATTTTTTTTGTATGTGAATGTTTCATTTCTAGAACCTTGAAATAATTTTTATGTGATTAAAAAGATGTTATTTTGATGTTAGATACATGCCAAAATCAATTTGCTCAAATTTAAATTTCCAAATTAATTCTAGACAGTAAATAGGTCATTTTGAGCGTTTTATGTGTTGGTTCATTTGTCTTGTGCCAAAATTATTTTGATAGACTTGAGCTGACTTAAGAATGACATATAAAATTAAATTGACCGAAACAACAAAATAGACAATTTCGGTTCAAGTGCTGAATCGACTTTCAAATTTATAATCCAAAATTATCACTACCTATTTTATTTTAATTTTATGCATTAGAGAATGCATGCTAGGGGTGTATGGAAAGACATGATGGATGATTATGGACTCGGGTCCAATGTGATTGAGAATGCATGATTTTTGTTTTATGGTAAATAGAGCCTGCGGGTCCCTGTGTATCTGTTCTTTCTCATGTATTTCTTTTCTTATCTTACTCTCTTCAAATGTAAATTTAGGTTTTCTATATTTGAAATATGTAATTAGATTACATAGGATTATGATAAAATATGTAATTAGATTACATAGGATTATGCAAAGGTGTAGGAAGCAAGGGAGATGGTGCAAAAAACAAGAAGACTTAGAAATTGGAATTTGATTTCTATTGTTGGGTTGTAATTCATGCATATACCTAGGTAAGACCTAGTCAATCTCTCTTTGGCTCAAGAGATTGATTTTATTATGTCTATAATCATGCCATATAGTTAATGTAACTATCTTTATATATCTGTGTGATGAAATTATGATATATAAAAGTATGCAATAATATCATGATGAGACTAAATTAACAAAATCCTTCGCTAAATAAACAATAATGTCTTACATCTTCCATTAATATGGGGAGAACCAGAGTTCTTCTAGAGTTAGAGTTGTTGAGTTGCCTCAAGTTCACTCTATAAGAATATGTTTGAACCATTCAAAATAGATTTTATGATTAATGGATTAGACTTAACCACTATAATTGATTTGTTGGATTTGCGCCAAGGTCAATGAGTATTGGAGGCGAAATTGGGTAAGTGTCTATGAGATGTGCACATATCAAGAGTTGATAGCCCAATATGTGCACACATCAATTAGTTAATAGCATAAGATTCGATAGTTGTATGGAAATGCAATTGGTATGGATCATATACCTACCAACTAAACTAAGGATGGTTTGTTGAGTTGCCTCTATTAAGTTTTAAGGATGAATCATATTCATAAAACATAACGGAATATAAAATTTTTGAAACCTAAATCAAAGGATTCTACTTGTGCCAATTAAAACTAATTTAACAAAGGAAAATTCAGAAATTATACCTTTATAATTTCTTGATTTTTCTTCAACTTCTCACCTTGTTAGGTTGTAGCAAACTATAACAATCCAATCTCAGATTGTCTCTAACAATATCCACGCGAAGATGAGAAGATGAAACCACTAGGGAGATGGCTTGAACACACATCAAAGTGCTAGCAATTAGCGGGAGAAAACATTATAATCATGTATCCAAATTATTTTGTTTTAATTGGTTTGACCATTAATATATAATTACACTGATACATTTTATGCTTTCTACAATAAGTTTTCTCTAATAATATGGCTACACCATCGCCACTGTAATCGCTTTTGGACTGTAATAGGTTCACTGGGCCTAATTATATACCCAATTATTGTAATGTTGTTTTTCATCCTCACTTGCATTAGCAACAGGCGTTGCAAGTTTTAACTTACTACCAACATCCCACAAGCGCTGTTGGAGAAGTACCGGCTTAAGGTAAAGTGAGGCTGAAAAACAATATTACAATAATTGGGTTGATAAGAACACCCAAGCAAAGTGCTATATACTTGCTTCTATGGAAAATAAGTTGCAAGAGCAATATGAAAAGATAGAAACTTGTGACGACATTTTGGAATTAGTAAATGAAAGTTATGGCGAGGCTAGCAGGACTACCCATTTTAACTATTCTAATAGACTATTCCAAATGAAAATGAAGGAAGACCAAGATGTTAGTGAACATGTTGGTGAGATGATAAGGCTTATTTATTGCCTTGAAGATCTCAATTTCTTCATGGATGCGGAGCTTAAGATAGACCATATCTTAGCATCACTTCCACGTTCTTATGGAAATTTTATTTCTAGTTTCCATTTGAAAAAAGTAGAGTGCACTTTGTAAGAGCTGTCATAAAATTTGGTTTATCACCGAAATACTGTGATTAATCTCCAAAAGAAAGAGGTAAAAGTATTGGTATCAACTTCTTCTTCTTACCTAAAGAAAAGGAAGAAGATAGGAAAGAGTTCCACTCCCTCTTCTTTGCATCCCAAAAAGGGTAAGGGGAAGGCAAAAGGCCAGTTTAAGCCAAAGATTGACAAAGGAACCTACTTTCATTGTCAAAAGGATGGTCATTGGAAGAGAAATTGTTTGATTTATCTAAAAAGTTTAGAGAAGACCAAAGACAAAGGGATTACAGATCCTTCAGGTATTTTTCATCCTTTGAATTTAAATGTTGATTTAAATTATGATCATTCTTTTAACTCGTTATATGCTTGAATCTTAGACACATGAGCAACTACTCATATTTGTTCCTTTATGCAGGATCTAAGGCATAAGAAATTGCCATATAATGGGGAGATAAAGCTCATTTTTGGTGATGGAGCAATAGTTACAGTTGAGCAAGTGGGAGATATCTCAATTTTATCAAACCATCATGTAATCTTATTATTGAATATTTTGTATATTCCTAATACCTATAAGAACATTATTTTTGTATCCACATTGACAAACAATAATTATGAATTTTGTTTTGCGAAGATGTCTATTTCATTTATTTTAATAATAATCTTATTGGCATTGGAACTAAACATTATGGCTTATATTATTTATATTATGATAAGCCTAATAAGATAAATAATAAATAGTTATTATTAAGCAACATAAATGATAATTCTAATCAAACTAAGTATGATGATTCAAGTATGTCACGAGTTTGGCACTTAAGACTTGGTCATATTTCTAATGTAAGGATCCACAAGTTGGTAGATATGAGAATTCTAAAAGGTTTAAATTCTCCGTCTAATGACTCTGTTTATACAAGGGAAAATGAATAGAGGTTCATTTGCTGGTCAAATGGTATATGCTGAAAACCTTATTGAATTAATTCATATTGATGTTTGTGGACCATTTAAGGAAATGGCTCGAGGAGGTTATCGATTTTTTGTTACATTTATAGATGATAAGTCTAAATATGGGTATTTGTATTTATTGAAATACAAATATGAAGTTTTTGAAAAGTTCAAAGAGTATAAGGTCGAAGTTGAAAATAAATTAGGAAAGAATATTATAGCATTTTGATATGATGGAGGTGGTGAATATTCAAGTACTGAATTTAATGATTACCTCAAAGAAAATGGAATTGTTATACAGTTTACTCCATCAGGTACACCTCAACTAAATGGTGTGAGTGAAAGGAGAAATTATACTTTGTTGGATATGATACATAGTATGATGAGTTATACCGACTTACCTATCTCCTTTTGGAGATATGCTCTAGAAACAGCGTTATACATTCTTAATAGAGTTTCGTTTAAATATGTGAATACTACTCCATATGAGATATGGACTGGTAAAACTCCTATATTGTCTCATTTTAAGATATGAGGTTATCCTGCCTATATTAAAAGGCATAACATAGATAAATTAGAGGAACGGTCTACTAAAGGCCGATTTATTGTATATGCTACTGCTAGAAATAATATAGGATATTACTTTTATCTACTTGACGAACAAATTGTTGTTGTGAGTAGAAATGCCATTTTTCTTAAGAAAGAGTTTCTTAAAGAAGGAGGCAAAGACATATATATTGTTTTGGATTAAGAGTCATATGAAAAACAAATCCAAAACCAATAGAGATTGATAAGCCAATTGAGCCTAACATGACAAAGGATATCACTCCAGCTCCTAGGAGGTCTAAAAGAGCTTCACATCCTCCTAGATGGTATGGATTTACTATTAAACATGACCAAGAGTTGTTCATATTTGGCAGTGATGATCAACTAGAAGATCATGTCACTTATGAGGAGGCAATGTTTGACATTAGTACTCTTAAATGACAAGAAGCAATACAAACTGAGATAGATTCCATGTACCAGAATCAAGTTTGGGAACTTATAGACCCACCTGAAGGAATAGTTCCAATAGGTTGTAAATGGGTTTATAAACGCAAACTAGATTCTAAAGGGAATATTGATACTTAGGCTTATAGCAAAAGATTATCGCCAATGGGAAATGATTGACTATAAAGAGACATTCTCTCCCGTAGCCATGTTTAAAAGCATTAGAATACTCTTAGCTATTGCATCACACTATAATTATAAGATATGGCAGATGGATGTCAAAACTACTTTTCTCAATGGATTTCTTGAAGAACCTAAAGGATTTGATTCTAAAAATAGTTCTAAAGCATGCAAGCTTAAGAGATCCATTTATGGTCTTAAGCAAGCTTCAAGGAACTGGAACAAGTGTTTTAATGAGGCCATAAAAAGTTATGACTTTATTCAAAATCCTAATAAATGTTTAGAGTTAACATGTGGATGCTTGCTAAGAGTAGTCAAGTACATTAGATGACCTTCTATGAGACAATCATATGGATATTCTATTCAAATGTCAATGATAGCCTCATCATAGCAATGGTGCAAGTATCCTTAGACTTGAGGTACTCAAGGATATCTTAGATACTGATTCTGCATTTTGACTCTATTCCTTGTTTCCTCATAGAGGTTGCTCATAGGGTGGTGATTGGGTATAGCTTGAGGTATTCAAAGGTAATTGGGTAGCCAACAAAGGATTCACCACTCCGAATAGAGGGAGTGTATACCCATGGCCGCTTGTCGAGACATTACTTAGCAATCTCTAGCCAAAGTTGAAATGTCATGAAGATGGTCTTCAGTGAGATGTCTAATAGAGTAATGAGTCTCAAGGACAAGATCCACTATCACTTGGGCTAGGTGTGACGTAGTCAGTCTAGCGGGAGTTGACACATTGTCCATACTCTGAACTGAGTGGGGTATAGAATGGTGAAAGAATAAATTGCATAGAAATTGTCTATAGAAAGGTTCACAGTAAAACCATTGACTTTCCGGTCAATTGGGTGTCATGATGTGTTGCTAGATACCGCTCATAAGTTGCTTAAATTATTTGATAATTTTAGTGGCCAACATAATCAGGAATCTAATAGGTCACACGCTTTGGAGATGTGAAAATTGAGTAAAATGACTTTGGATGAGATCCAAAATATGAGAGAATTATTTTGAGTAGGTTCGTGACAAAATTGTAGAAAAAAATTGCTCGGAGGGTTAATAGGCCCATGCGGGCCAACTGGCTAGGCAGGCTTGCAGCAGCTCACAATGGCCATTTATTGGCCTAAATGGCAATTAAGCCAAAGTAACTCCCATTTCTCCTCTCTTAATTTTTGCTCTATGAAACTGATATTCTTTTGTATTTAAAAGACCCTAAAAGACAGAAAATAGACAAAAAAAAATTTTTGGGAGAAGAAAAATTTTTGGAAAAATTAAAGAGTTAATTTTTCTCTCAAAAGAACACACATCATTGCTAGTACTTTGAGGTGTGGTCAAGCCATCTCCCTTATGGTTTCATTCTTTGTTCTTCGTGTGGATGTTGTTAGAGACAATTCTAGATTGGATTGTTGTGATTTGCTACAACCTAACAAGGTGAGAAGTTGAAGAAAATCAAGAAATTATAAATATATAATTTTTGAATTTTGTTTTGTTAAATTAGTTTTAATTGACACAAGTAGAATCCTTTGATTCGGATTTTGAAAAATTTTATTTTCCACTACGTAACATATATTTGATACATGTTCAAAACCCTTCATTGGTATCATAGCCTCTTGTGCCCATTAAAATTAATTTCAATTTAAAGTGCAATTAGATTGCATGTTTTTTATGATTTTAGATTTTTTAATTTGTAAAATTTGTTTTACATATTTTTTTTCTATGATATGATCATGAGATGATTGAGGATGATTATATTGATTGAAAAATGGTTTGAATATGATTCAAATAATTAATTTCGAATTTATTACAAAATTGTTGAAAATTGCATTGTTGATGAACATGTGATGTTATTTGGCTTAATTGATG
>CATIWF010014786.1:0-10557 GCA_949630135.1 Balakata baccata | reverse complement strand
TAGCTCACTTATACTAAATATACTTTTTATATATTTGTATCTTATTCATATCCTTTACATATACCAATGAATTCTTTACATATATACATTAAACATACTTTGCATATATTTTTATTTTCTAAAACATATATATCATAATATAAAACTCACTCATACCTAAATATATTGTTTATATACTTTTAGCTATATATTTAATAATTTTGAATTAAATATATGAATAATTTTGAATAAAATAGATTATAAAATATATAGTATAAATACAATTGAATATACTTGTCATTGTATTACTTTTAATAGAATAAATTTAGTTTATGTATTATTCATGATTTCTAATTACATCAATATTTTTTAATATTAAAAAAATTTATTATTAATGATTAAGTGTGAATTTTGTTTTGATTGGAATGTAAAAATAAAAATTTCAATGACCGATAAAAAAAGAGAATAGAGAAAAAAGAAAAATAAAAATAAAGAAAATATTCCAATTAATGTCAAAATTTAATCTTTCCATAAGTGAAATCTTAATTTTAAGGAAACAACATAAAATAAGGATACGTTAAGCATAAATTGAGAATTCTATATTATATAAATTATTTTTTTTTTACTTTTTACATTGTGATGTAAAAATAATATTACATATATAAAAAGGAATATATGTGTCAATTTCCTAAAATCTTAGTTAGAAATGAGTTTCAAGTCTAACAAATTCTTATATTTTGGATCCATTCATTGAGCATTATGAATTCTAATTTCATACACGGGTGAGGTCCATTTAAAACGCGTGTGTTTAAGAAACAATCAAAAAGTTATTTAACGCTGTTTCTTAAACACGCGCGTTTACAACAAATGTAAGTAATATTTATCTGCTATAATTGATCAAGTAATTAAAACAAAGTTTATTACTTTGTTAATAAAAATGTACTACTTTATTGAAAAAGATTTATTAGTTTACTAATAAATATTCATTATTTTATTAAAAAATTTATTAATTTATTAGAAAAATGTTATTACTTTTATTACTAATAAATGTTCAATACTTTACTAATATGAACTTATGTGTTATAGGTTGATCATGTTATTAACAAATATTCATTATTATGTCAATAAAGATTCATTAGTTTATGTACAAATATTCATTACTTTATTAGAAAAAGTTCATTAGTTTGTTACTAATAAAATGTTCAATACTTTACTCATATAGGTTTATTACTTATCTGCTATAGGTTAATTAAGTTATTAAAAAATGCTCATTACTTTATTAGAAAAGATTCATTAGTTTCAATACTTTACTAATATAAGTTCATTATTTATTTGCTATAAGTTGATTAGGTTATTAAAAATGTTAATTGATTTGTTAATAAATATTCATTACTTTATTAGAAAAAAACTCATTAGTTTATTGGCAAATATTCATTATTTTAATAAAAAATTTATTAGTTTATTCAGAGAAGTTTATTACTTTTATTACTAATAAATGTTCAATACTTTACTAATATAAGTTCATTTCTTATCCGCTATAAATTGATCAGATTATTAAAAATGTTCATACTTTATTAGAAAAAAATTCATTAGTTTATTGACAAATGTTTATTACTTTAATAAAAAGTTCATTAGTTTATTAAAAAAAAGTTTATTACTTTTATTACTAATAAATGTTCTATACTTTAATAATATAGATTCATTACTTATCTGTTATAGGTTGATCTTGTTATTAAAAAATATTTATTATTATGTCAATAAATGTTTATTAGTTTATTGACAAATATTTATTACTTTTGTAACACCTTATACTTTTATATATAACATATACTTATATCACGTCATCATGCATTGCACAGTAATAAAATAGTATGTCAGTATCCTATCTATAGTGAGAGTTATTTTTTTCTTCCATCATCATGGTAGATTATTACTTTGTAGTATTTAACAATTTAACAAAACATAACAACTTGACTATATACATAATATATATATCACATCACTGCGTATTTACTATATTATACATATGCAGACATACAATGCAAAACATAAAAATATGTCCCTATATATATGTGAAACGCAATGAGAGAGATTGGTGAGACTCGGCCGATGACCTGTATTCCATATCTCCTATGTAGTATGCACCTTCAAAATAAGATAACTATTATTCTCTTCCTGAAAAGTTATGTCATTTACTGAGTTGTGACTCAATGAGAATAATCATCAAAAGCTTTCTAAATTACCCATCAATTCACAATCACAAGTAATAATTATCATTCACATACATTCTACATATCATTCTATTTATCAGTATCATATGAATATAAATAATATTAAATCACGTAAACATTTCATTTGCTTATGCTTTGTTATTTTTTTTTTTATTATTGTGACCACCCTAAATAGACAGTCTCAGATTTCCATGTGAACATTTGCTAACTAACTTGATTATTTGTAATTTTTTGCACATTTGTTAGGTCAAATGTATTTTCTTTTGCTTTATAATATCATGCAGCTAGTCACAATGTCTTTTAAGTTTATATACATGTGCATTTACAACAATCATCACTTAACCATTGCATTTACATCAACAGTTATACATTTCAATCAATATTTACCTTGTATAGAGAAAGCACATGCGTGAAATACAAATACATACTTTACATTCAAAACAATCTCATTAGCCATATTATATAAATCATGTAATTTCAATAAAAGCAAGTAAAGTTACACTAGACGTAACATGCAATAAACACACGTACTAGATAAATCGTTTGATAATTAAACTCACTTTATGTTTGGTTTTCAACCTTTAATTTATTATCTCTCACTTTTTTTACTAATTTGCTGTGAGCCTAATTGAATCTATACTTGCTCAATTGGAAACCAAATAAACTTAATAAATCTTAAACAAGTTGAAATATGTATAATTTGGACTATTAACTAGAGTTTGACATTATAGGCAGTGTGACCTTTGGGGATTAACTAGATTATAACTTTTTAGATACTTATCCAATTTATGTAATTCTTATTTCTAATAAAATCTAACATGTAAATATATAACATATCAAAATTTTAGAGCAATTGGACCATTGTATAATTTTTGATGATATTCTATTCATGTTCTATTTTTTGCCCTATTTCTGTTTTGGGATATCAATTTTGGTCCTTCATATCTCACAACCTGTAAGTTATAGTTTTATGAAACTTTTTAGTACTTAGATATATTAAAATAAAATATTTTTTATGTGACAATTTTTCTCCATGCTACCTCTAAAGTCCTCAAATGATAGGGTATTTTTGACTGGTAAAAAATAAGATTGACATCCATACCAGTTTGACTTATGTAGGTTATATCTCACAAAATATATAACATATTAAGGTATTATTTATACCAAAATTTAGCTAAGATATATACCTATAACTTTGATATTTGACAATCTCCATATTTTGTGTATAAATGGCTCAAAATAGGCAAATAACTTACTAAACTTGTACATGACACTAAGTAGACAGCTCAAATTATGGAACAGATATGATTCCCTTGACCACAACTCAATATTCACCCATAATCTGGTCGTGAAATTTACTATATAGCTAGCTAACACAAAGAACTAAAATTTTTGTGTTTCGAGTTTACTCAATTACAAACTTTATCATATAGAAAAATAATCAATACAACAGGTGATTCAGCTAGGTTCCAGGTTCCACATCCGAACTAGTTTCAATTATAGGCAAATATCTTTTTATAGATACTAAATCTTGTAAAAATATTTATATAGCCTTAAACCTAAGATATAAAGTTACAATTTTTATGTTTAGAGTATCTTCAGATTCGGTGTCTAACTTGAGAAAAAATGGGTCAAACTTACTATCCCTAAAACAAAATTAAACAAGGCTGAGAGTATAATTATTTAGTTGTTTGGCTCCCTAACCCATAATCAATTAACCATAAATTGAACTCTACAAATCCAGGACAAAAATTAACTTACATATGATCATTTGTTGCTGTTGGAAAAGTTGAGAGAAAGAAGGAATGAAGAGGGAGCTTTTTTTATGGGTGATAAGAAAACGAGGAAGCTTTTTTTAAGAGGGTAAACTGACTTTGAGTTTTTTTTTTTTTAATTTATATCATTTACTTAATTTAATTAATTACTTTGTTTATTTATTTATTATTATTATTATTATTGTTTTCTCTACATATTTACATGTATTTGCTCAATACTAAAAGTACTATCTAATCACATAGTCTACTTTAATCAATATAACTATGCCAAATTTCATTTATTTCAAATTGATCATTTTATTTAATTTCATTTTCAGTATCTTATATTCTTATTTAAATTATAATTAGACATATGCAACTTATTCCTATTGCAATAAACTAATATGTGGCAAATCTATCTCGTGAATATGTTCAAGCTAAAATCCATATGTATACATGTGTTTTATGTAAATAAAATTTATAAAATGAATATGTTCAAATGGAATGCATGTATGGATGAACGATGATGTTACAATTTTATTAGAAAATGTTCATTAGTTTGTTATTAATAAAATATTCAATATTTTACTAATATAGGTTAATTACTTATCTACTATTGGTTGATTAGGTTATTAAAAAATATTCATTACTATATCAATAAAGGTTAATTACTTTATTAGAAAAATATTCATTAGTTTCAATATTTTACTAATATAAGCTTATTACTTATCTGCTATAGATTGATCACGTTATTAAAAAATATTTATTAGTTTGTTAATAAAAGCTCGTTACTTTATTAAAAAAAGATTTATTAGTTTATTAACAAATATTTATTACTTTATTAAAAAGTTTATTAGTTTATTAGAAAAAATCTCATTACTTTTATTACTAATAAATATTCAATATTTTACTAATGTAGGTTCATTACTTATTTATTATAGGTTGATTAGGTTATTAAAAAATATTCATTATTATGTCAACAAAGTTTCATTAGTTTACTGGTAAATATTCATTACTTTATTAGAAAAAGTTCATCAATTTGTTACTAATAAAATGTTTATTTTACTAATATAGGTTCATTATTTATCTGATATAGGTTGATTTGCTTATTAAAAAAGATATGTTATTATGTCAATAAAAATTTATTATTTTATTAAAAAAATAATCATTAATTTATTGGTAAATGTACATTATTTTATTTAAAAAAATGTCATTACTTTATTAGAACCCACAATACAGCTTTTACCACCAATATCCATTGAATTATCTTCAAAGCAAATCAAAGAGCAACAACAAATCAAGACAAAATAAATTTCACTAAAAGACATAAAATTGTAAAACAATGAAGCAGTAGTAACAAAACAATAAAAATTAAAACAACTGAAATTGTATCTTTATGAAACACAAAATTACACCGAATAAAGAAAAAGAATTCAGAGAATGAAGAACATAGAGAATGAAATCATCCAAACACCAAGTAATCGCACTAAAATAGGTAGAAAAGCAGAATAGGAAGAATACCCAAACAAACACATCCATTAACTTCCATTAATATTTAAAAATTTCACATAGAGAGTTTACTTTGCACGTGCCAAACGGACCTAGGTCCACAATACTTTATAGACTGGAATCTATCATATAATTTACCAAGTCTAACTCATTGGGTTTATATGCAAATAAAGTCCTAATCAGTTTTGTTATTTTTCAATAAAACCAAGGACCAATTCTAGCATAAATATCTTAAGAAACTTTCTTCTTGGATTGTTATATAATCGATCCAGTACTATATGCAGTAATATGGACTTGGATCCGTAATTTTAAAAAAATATGGTGAAAATTTTGTAAATATATAAATTTATTATTATTTATTTAAATATATTTATTATTATTTCACTGCATATTTATTATATTTACATGTATATTTATTATTATTTATAATCAGGTTCATTTTTATGTTCATTATTATGACTGTATGTTCATTATTATTTATATATACTCTATATTTCATTATTATTTGACTATATATTTATTATTATCTGAATAAAGATTCATTATTATTTGTAATCACTTTTATTTAAAATATATTTTATATTTATTTTTATTTACATACAAATTTATTAAAAAAATTTGAAACAATAAAAAAAAAACTTCAAAATCACGTAAAAATTGATTACAAATAATAGTGATGAACGCGAACTATGTAGTTATATAGACACTGAGGCCATATAATAATTTGCACTTCTTCTTAGCACATAGGATTAAATCAAACTCAAATAAAAATTTTTAAACATATTTTTAACTTTTTCAATTAATTTATAATATTTTTTCTGTGTACTGCAATTTCATAATTAGAGTAAAAATTAAACAAAAAAGTATTTTTAAGAATTAAATTAAGCAAATTAAGGAAAAATTTAAAATTTTGTAAAAATTGGACCCAAAAAGGTTGAGGTAATACTTTATGGAAAAAGAAATTTTTATGTCATCTCATCACATAAAAACAAAATTGTGAACATCCAATAGGATAGTCAGTCATCTTATCAATAATTGACAAATGGGTGAAGGCCTGAGGGGTGTTAATGAATTTTCAAAGCAAATAAACTGAAATCATGAGGGGGTGTTTAGAATTGTTACTTAGGTTATGAATTTTTTTATAATTTAAATGGCTGAATTATTTTTAAAAATTATTTTCGAAATTTAATAAAAATACAAAATTTTTTAAAAAAGACATAATTTTCCAAACGCAATATAAGTAGAAAAATAAAAACTTTCAAATTGTACCAACACAAGTGGAATTGCTTAGGTTTTCACCAATCTATAATTGCTATAATATTTGAAAAAATGACTTCAAACCATAATTATGTTTACATTAACTTTGTTTGGTTGGTAGATAACAATTTGTCAAATACCAATAAAATCATAATAGAAAACACCTAAAACAAACGGAATGGTAAGAATTTTGTCTTTCTTAATTAAATGTTTTGAATTTCAGTTTTAAATATAAAATATTTTAAAAATTTAAATAGTGCTTTACCACTTAATCTACTTAATAATTTAAGTTTATACGATAATACATTATAAATATGTTTCCCGGACGAGGGGAAGGGGGTTTAGCAGTGGCTAAGGCTCTCTAAATCTAAAAATAATTCATAAATATATATCTAATTTAAATATTAAAAAATTTAATAAAATTCTTTAAAAATATATATTTTATCCTTCTAATTATTATATATAAAATTTCTCATTCTCCTCCAATTATTATTCGTTGATTGGAGTTTCGTCTCTGCATATATTTGTAAATTTTCACGAACATAGATGTAGTATTGTGAGAAATCGAAAGATTATTTATTTATTGAGAAATTAATTCCGAAATATATTATTGCAGTCCTCAAACATAGAAAATCAGAAAATGTCAAACGAAAAGGATTTGCCTTCTGAAAAATTAAAATAAGGCACAGAGCAGGTTGATGGTTGAACAGTGCAAGGTGGGATCAGGTAATGAGATGGACTTTCCATCAAACCACAGCGCATAGATTTCTATATAAAATATAAATATAAAGAGAAAAATAGTTTGAATTGAAGAATCTTCTTCAATCAAATTTGCTCCGCCTTCTCTATCAATTTCTTGTTATCTTGTTTCTCTAATTGATGAAAGAAACCCAATTCTTTCATTTCTAAGTAATCTCTGTAACTGCTTGTACTTGTGACATTTCAACTATATCTTCTTCTTCTTCTTCTTCCTCTCGCAGCTAAAAATCCTGCTCCTTTGGTAATTTCTTCAAGAACTTTAGCACCTTCTCATCTGGGTTCTTTGCTAGATTTATTTGATTCTTTTATGATTCAAAGAAAAGAAAAAAGAACGAGGAAAATAATGGATATTTGGAAGTGGGCTTTTCTTGGGATTCTCTTGAATGCTGCTTTTGCATCGACTGTTGGTGCTGTGAAGTTGGGCAGGAGTCAACACACAGAGAGAATTTCAGGTGGGCTTTCTTTTCTCTCTTTATATATGTGGCATTAGATTAATCATGTTTATCTCTCGTTTCATCTATATGTAGTTTCAACGGTTGATTAATGGATCGATTTGTCCTGAATTTCTTGCTTCTAACACTGATATAAGTTGAATAACTGAGCTTTAGGGTTTTGATTCCTTAGTTCTCGCGGCATAGTTGGCTATGGCGGAATTTTTGGGATCCATCTGAGTTGAAGCTAAACTAGTTTGTTTTGTACGGTCTTGCACCAGTCAAAGTGTATTCTGTGAGTTGGTAGCGGTCAGGGTTAACAGTCAAAGTGTATTCCATTGGTTTTGTTTAATAATTGTCCAGGTTTGGAACGCTGATTCAAAGTATTGTAATCTGTGTTAACTATGTGTGCTTCTCCTGCTATTGATAGTTCATCGTACGCCTGTAGCAAAGAGATAAGTTGGTCCTCATTAATTACAGCATCAGCATGTTGTTTCTTTAGGCAGCTGAAATAGCCTCATGAATTGTGAGTTATCGAGCTGATACAAGAGGGATACTCCATATGTTCTTATAGTTAATAAAAAATATAGGCATTTAAAGGAGAAAAGGTGAAAATGGTTGATGTCAAGGGTAACATATTTTAACCCAATTCAATAAAGCAATACTTGCAACCGGGTAGGGCATTGATACATGGATCCTTTCCCTATTTTTACTTGCTTTTATGGTTATGTTTATAGAATGAGCAGTTGATTCTAAACCCTTCTTAGCTGCTCTTCCACATGTCATCTAGGACATCAAGTGGATCAATATTCTGGTACAATTTGACTTCAATAAGATGCATTTTAAGCTACAATTAGATGTACACTTATGGCTGAGATAGTCCTAGCTTGAGTATAGCTGATTAGATGATAGTAAGGTAACCATAGGAAGGGTTGATTAGTATGATCGTCAGGTGTGAAAAAACAAGTTATATTTTGTTTAATAATATTGTGATTGACTGATTGTAAGGTTTTATTCTTTCTGTTGAAGGTAAGTTGCTTGTTTTAGCATATATTGTGATCAGATGTTGATAATGACTAAATAATCTGAAACTATCAAACTCTATGTAAAATTCCATGTATAAAGTGTGATTGGTTGTGTAACATGTAGGTAGTGCGGGTGATGTTTTGGAAGATGATCCTGTGGGCAGATTAAAAGTTTTTGTTTATGAACTTCCAAGCAAATACAACAAGAAAATTCTGCAAAAGGATCCTAGATGTCTCACTCACATGTTTGCTGCTGAGATCTTTATGCATCGGTTTCTCTTGTCTAGCCCTGTCCGAACGCTAAATCCTGAAGAAGCTGATTGGTTTTACCCTCCTGTGTACACCACTTGTGACTTGACACCAAATGGCCTTCCTTTGCCTTTTAAATCACCACGAATGATGAGAAGTGCTATCCAGCTTATATCTTCAAACTGGCCTTATTGGAACCGGACTGAAGGAGCTGATCATTTTTTCCTAGTACCACATGATTTTGGAGCTTGCTTCCATTATCAGGTGAGTAGATCCATTCTCCTTATTTGTCTTTCCATGCACCAGATTCTGGTGATAAGCTGTCGAAATGGTTTGAACCAATTGACCTGATTTTGTGGATTCCAGAAGTGCCTGTGATGTTTAAATTGGGTTAATACAAAATTGCTCAAGCTTTTGACATAATACACACTTGAGTTGTTGTCTCTTGAAAATTGAGATGGATGATTCTTGACTCATTTTTCGCCCTTTAAATTTTTGTGCCGTGTCAAATTGTCCATGTATATATACGACTGCTATGATTTGGGAAGCTTTTATTTTCTGCCAGTTCTGTTTCTTTAGTTCTTTGTTCTTATTTGGTGGTTCCCTCTATACATGTGATACTGTAGGAAGAGAAGGCCATTGAAAGAGGAATTCTTCCTTTGCTTCAACGGGCTACACTGGTGCAGACTTTTGGACAGCGGAATCATGTTTGCTTAAAAGAAGGCTCAATCACAATTCCTCCATATGCCCCTCCACAGAAAATGCAAGCCCACTTGATTCCTGAGAAAACTCCAAGATCTATCTTTGTCTATTTCCGAGGACTGTTTTATGATGTGGGAAATGACCCAGAAGGAGGCTATTATGCAAGGTACTACATATGTGGTTTGCATTGTAGCAGGAAAATGCATTGGTGACAGGTGTCATCTTTCTGTTTGACCAGGAGTGAATGCTTAAATCCATTTTTTGAACCATTAACGTGTTGTATAATTTGGAACGGACATATCAAGTTTTATTGTTTCTCTGCTTATCCTTGTATGTCAAAGTTTATGTGAATCACCTAAGTGAATCACTCTTTGTTTCAAAACTTTGCAGAGGTGCAAGAGCAGCAGTATGGGAAAACTTTAAAGACAATCCATTGTTTGACATATCCACAGAGCATCCAACAACATACTATGAAGACATGCAACGAGCTGTATTTTGTCTCTGTCCACTTGGCTGGGCGCCATGGAGTCCGAGATTGGTTGAGGCAGTGATATTTGGCTGCATTCCTGTTATTATAGCAGATGACATTGTTTTACCCTTTGCTGATGCAATCCCGTGGGAAGAAATCGGTGTGTTTGTGGATGAGAAAGATGTGCCCAAC
>CATIWF010014775.1:0-14264 GCA_949630135.1 Balakata baccata | reverse complement strand
GATTAACAAGACGGGACATTGTTGATCCGGATAGACTAGCACATGTTATATTCCTTGATTAGATCAAGCAGTAGATCTCATAAGCTGTGAGCATGAGATGTTCAACATTAACATGTGGATGCTTGCTAAGAGTAGTCAAGTACATTGGAGGACCTGCTATGAGACAATCATATGGATTATCTATTCAAATGTCAATGATAGTCTCATCATAGCAATAGTGCATGTATCCTTAGACTTGAGGTACTCAAGGATATCTTGGATACTAATTCTATGCTTTGACTCCATTCCTTGTTGCCTCATAGAGGTCGCTTATAGGGTGGTGATTGGGTATAGCTTGAGGTATTCGAAGGTAATTGGGTAGCCAACAAAGGGTTCACCACTCCTAATAGATGGAATGTATACCCATAGCCTCTTGTTGAGATCATTACTTGAGAATCTCTGGCCATAGTGGAAATGTCATGAAAATGGTCTTCAGTAACATGTCTAATTGAGTAATGAGTCTCAGTGACAAGATCTAACATCACTTGGGCTAAGTGTGACATAGTTAGTCTAACAGGAGCTGACACATAGTCCATGCTCTAAACCGAGTGGAGTATATGATGGTCAAAGGATGAACTACACATGTTATTATCTATGGAAAGGTTCGTAGTCAAACTACAAACTTTTCGGTCAATTGGAGTCATGATGTGTTACTAGATACCGCTCATGACTTGCTCAAATTAATTATTAATTTGAGTGGCCAATATTACTAGGAACCTAATGAGTCATATGCATTGAAGGCATGGATAACTAGTAAAATGGTCTTAGATGGGATCCAAAAGTATGAGAGAGAAATTTAGGTCGAACAGTGTCTCGATCGTAGTTCAAAAGTTATCGGAGCTGCTTAGGCTAGCAGCTCAGTAGTGTGCAAGTGTGGTAGCCCATCGTGACCTTGCATTGCCTATCTCACCCATGATAGAGGTTAGTAGCTGCTAGCCCATCGCAAGCTCACGATACTCATTGCAACCACGTGACGCTGTGACAGCATACTGGTTGTGTTTTTAGGGTTATTTGGGAAGTTTTCTTGGTGTTTGACTAGGAATGGAATTCCTAATTAATACCTAACCTTAAAATGATTAAGAGAACATATAAATAGACTTTTAGGGGTCTAAAAGGTGAGCCTCCATCAAAATTAAAAGGTTTAATTCTTAAAACATTCTTTTAAGAACACATCAGATTACTAGCACATAGTGAGTGTTCTAGGCATGACCTTCGAGGTTTTTGTTCTTTTCTCTTCATATCAGTTTTCATTAGAGGCATATTCAATCAAATTGTTGTGGTTTGCAATAACCTAACAAAAAGAAATTGAAGATTCAAAAACCAAGTTAAAGAGGTAAACATTTTCAACCCTAAATTGGCTAATTAGTTTTGATGGCATGAGTCGAATCTATAGTTTCAAGTTTTGAAAAATTGTAATTTTCCACTGCATGTATGTATGAGATTTCAAAACCCTTCAATTTGACCATAAAGAGGTCAATTCCAGAGCACTTGTTGAGTGGTCTTTTAAAGACTCATATAGCAAAAGAGTTTTTGACTACAGTGTCTCAGCATTAATAAGTGTCTTAGGTTTAATAAGTATCTATCAATACTGAGATTGGTACCTTCTTAAAGCAATTGTACTCTATAAGGTATAACGGAGTATGATGTGTTAGGAATACATTTTCACCATGGTCCACATACATAATAAGCTATAGAATCTTGGCATAATTCTCTCTGATGCTTGTACTATGCATCAAGCTCTCAATACTCTACCACTAGAATTTGGGACTCTTATTACTGCATATAACGTAAAGGAGTATCCTTGGACTATTAATGCTTTCATTGCCATATGTGTAGCAAAGGAAGAGAAGCTAAAGGTTGGTCTAGTTAGTATCGTACTTCTTGTGTCAAGTCCTCAGTGGAAAGGCAAAAAATAAGGAAAGAAAGCTAAAATTAATACTCATAGTTCTGAAAAAGTGTATGCGTGATCTAGTGTTGTGGGTGTTAATAAATTTTTTATGAAAAAGGAACTTAGATGTTTCTTTTGTAAAAAGAGAGGCCACAAGAAGGCGGATTGTCTGAAATATAAAGCTTGGTTAGAAAAATATGAGCTTGCAGGTAACTCTTATGGTCTTGTTGTTTGTGAATCCAATTTGGTTGATACCACATTCAGTTCTTGGTGGCTTAATAGTGGAGTGACTTAATATGTTGCTTTCACATTGTAGAGGTTTATAAACAAGAGGAAACCAAATAGAGAATAATCAATACTCACTATTAGCAATAATGACACGGTGGAAGTACTTTTTTTAGTAGTGTTTATTTGAATCTGGACATTGGTTTTGAACTCCTTTCGAAAAATGTTTTGTATATACCATCATTTAGGTGGAACTTGATGTCAATGTCTGAGCTTGACAAAATTAGCTATGCTTTTGTATCTAAAGATACGGTTGTAAATATAACTTTTAATTTAAAAGTAGTTGGTTGTTGTTTTTTGTCATATGGTCCGTATTAAGTATGTTTGAGTTCAAATGAGATTTATTCCACATCTTGTAATGTTGAACATATTGCTACTAAAGACCTCTAATACAAGAAAAGTCTTCCATATTGTGGCATAAAAGGCTTGGCCACATTTTTAGAGAAAGGGTAGAAATACTTGCCTTTGACTTCAGTAACTGGAAACGTGTGTTGACTATTATAAAGGTAAACTGACCAAGATTTAGAAAAAAATATCTATTTGGAGTTCATATCTCTTAGAGATAATCCATATAGATATATGTGGACCTTATTCACCCACAATATGCAATAATAAGTATTTTATAACATTTATTGATGATTTTTCCTAATATAAATATCTATACTTGATTAAAGAAAAATATGAATCTCTTGAAAAATTCAAGATTTTTAAGACTGAAGTTAAGAAATAGCTAGGAAAAGTTATTAAGACAGTTAGATCTTATCGAGGTGGAGAGTATTATGGCAAATATGGTATAACAAGACAAGTAAAAGGCCCTTTTGCCAAATACTTAAAGGACTGTGGAATAGTAGCTCAGTTTACTATATCAGGTAGTGTTAAACAAAATGGTGTAGCTAAAAGACAGAATCACACCTTGAATGAAATGACAAAGAGCATGATGTCAAGATCGAATCTCCAAAACTTTTTATGGGGAGAGGCTATGAGAACAACATTATATATCCTCAATAAAGTCCCTAGCAAGTCAAACATTGTTTGAATTGTAAACCAAAAGGAAATCTAGCTTGATTCATTTTCGAGTTTAGGGTTGTCTTTTAGAAGTACGCCTTTATAATCTTGTTAAAGGTAAGTTTCATTCTAGATTTACTTATTGCAATTTTTTAGGGTATCCAGATCATTCTAAAAGCTACAAATTATATTATAGAGAATGAGGTTCTAGAATTGTGGAATCACAAACAAGTGAGAATGACTATTATGATATCACAAGATAGGAAAAACAAACTGAGGTTATACATATTCTTGTACCTAAGCAACCTGTAACATTGGATCCTACACCTGCGATTGATCTAATTCAGGAGGAGCATATACAGTTAAATTAAGCTTTATCATCACAAGATGTAGTTGTATAGGTTCCTTTTAGGAGGTCAACCAAGGAAGGAAATATGCTATTTTCTTTGATTATGTGGTCTATATAGGTGAGAGTGATATATGACGTTGGTCATATTTCTGATCCTATATCTTTTGAAGAAGTTGTTTTTAGTTCCCAATCTAATATGTGGTGGAATGCAATAGGATATGAGAGCTTATTGAATTACTAAATGTTGTAGACCTATCGATTGTAAATGGGTCTATAAGACCAAGAAAGACTCCCAAAGAAAGATAGAGAGGTCTAAATCTAGATTAGTTGCCAAAAGATTTACTTAGAGAGGAGGAATTGATTATGTAAAACATAAAGATGGGAATAGAATTTCTTGTCTCTATTGATAATGAAAGTACACATTTATATACAAAGATTATATTTAATTAGGAAACTATACTAACTAGGATATCACACTAATTAGGGTATTTACAACACTAATCAATGGATTTACAATATGTAATTAAGGAATATGAAAGCTGTAACACTCCCCCTCAAACTGGTGCATAGATATTAATCATGTCTAGCATGTTACAAAGATAATCAACCCCAACCCCATTTAGGGCCTTCGTGAAAATATCTCCTAGTTGTTCTCTAGTCTTTACATAATCTGCTGAAATTAAACCTTGCAGTATTTTCTCTCGAATGAAATAACAATCAATTTCAATGTGCTTAGTTTGTTCATGGAATACAGGGTTAGATGCAATATGAAGAGTAGCTTGGTTATCACACCATAGTTTTGCTGGAGCTAAAGTCTTAAGACCTACTTCAGTTAAGAGTTAATATATCCATACAATTTCACAAACAGACTATGCCATAGCTCTATATTCCGACTCCACACTTGATTGTGACACAACATTCTGCTTCTTACTCTTCTATGAGATCAAATTCCCTCTAACAAACACACAATATCCTAATGTGGATCTTCTATCCACCTTGAACCTGCCCAATCTGCATCTAAGAAACACTCAATATGAGTGTGACCATTATTTGTATACAAGATTCCACATCCAAATGCCTTTTTTAGATAACACAAAATTTGTTCTAAGGTTGCCCAATGAAGAATTGTTGGTGATGACATAAACTGACAGAGTATGTGATGTCTGGATGAGTCATTGTAAGATAATTCAACTTTCCAACTAATCTTCTATATTTCTCTGGATCTTCAAACAATTCACCATCTTTTGTGAGTTGCATATTAGGAATCATTAGGGCACTACAAGGTTTCACTCCTAATTTCCCTATCTCAGATAGCAAGTCAAGCACATGCTTTCTCTAAGAGAGGAAAATACCTCTCTTCCTCCTTTTGACTTCAACACCTAAGAAATATTTCAGCATCATTAAGTCTTTTGTGTGAAATTGAGTATGAAGAAAAGACTTAAGAGATGAGATTCCTGTAATATCACTCCTAGTAATGACAATATCATCAACATACACGACTATAAGAATAATGCCAACTTCAAATTATCTATAGAAAATAGAGTAGTCTGATTTGCTCTTCATCATGCCAAACTTTTCAAGAGCCTGACTAAATTTACCAAACCAAACTCATGGACTCTATTTCAAACCATACATAGATTTACAAAGATGACAAACTTTCCTATACTCCTCCTGAGCAACAAACCCCGGAGGTTGCTCTATATAAACTTTCTCTTGAAGATCACCATGAAGAAAAGCATTTTTGATATTAAGCTGATGCAAGGGCCAATGATAAATAGCTGCTATAGAAATAAACAACCTAATAGATGTCAATTTATCAACATGAGAAAAAGTGTCAGAATAATCAATCCCATAGGTTTGAGCATATCCTTTGGCAAGAAGACGAGCTTTCAGATGCGCAACTGATCCATCGATTTACCTTAACTGTAAAAACCCATTTGTATCTAATAGTCTGTTTCCCTAGAGGTAAATTGACCAAGTTCCAAGTACTATTGTCATCTAAAGCATTCATTTCCTCTAAACATTGCATTATGCCATCTAGGATGAACTAATGCCTCATAAACAGTTTTCAGAATAGAGAAGGAATCAGGAGAAGCAACAAAGGAACAAGTAGTAGAAGACAAATGGTCATAAGAAAGAAATGTAGAAATAGGATAAGTACATTGACACTTACCTTTACGTAGGGCAATAGGAAGATCATCACTCGAGACGCGATCTGATGATGAAGGAGTTGGTAACAGACATAAGTCAGGAGTTTGATGTCTAGAGTTCACTTGAACAATGGGAGGTTTGATAGGAGCCAGTTTAGAGACAAGATTAGAGGATGTGATAGCATAGATTAACAAATTATCATCCTCCCCAAGACATTCAGGACTAGAAGAAGAAAAATACAGTGTCTTCCAAGATAGAAATGTTAATTGAGATAAGATACTTATTAAACTAGGACAAAAGCACCAAAATCCCTTCTAAAGAAGAGAGTAGCCAAGAAAAATACATTTCAAAGATTTGGGATCTAATTTAGTTACATATAGATGAACATCCTAAACAAATCAAGTACAACCAAATATCTTAGATTTAATGGAAAATAATGACTTATTGGAAAAAAGAATATTGTAAGAAGTCTCACCATGAAGAATAGATGAATGCATGCGGTTGATCAGAAAGCATGCTATGGAGACAGCATCGGCCCAGAAAGTCTTAGAAACATTCATTTGAAATAATAAAGCTCTTGCAGTCTCAAGTAGGTGTTTATTTTTTTGCTTAGCAACCCTATTTTGAGATGGAGTATTAACACAAGACATTTGATACAGAATGCCATTTTGAATCATATAAGTTTAGAAAGATGTTGAAAAGTATTCTTTGGCATTATCACTTCATAATGTATGAATAGAAACACCAAATTGATTTTTAATCTCAGAAACAAAAGCACAAAAGTGAGAAAATAGCTTAGAATGAGGTTTCATTAAATATAACTAAGTTACATGAGAATAATCATCAACAAAAGTAACAAAATACTTAAATCCAAGTTTAGACATGACTGGACAAGGATCCCATACATTAGAATGAAATAACTCAAAAGGAAAACTGGCTCGTTTATTGACTCTCGGACTAGAGCTAACACGATGGTGTTGAGCAAATTGAATTGACTCACAATCTAATGAAGACACTTTACTAAATTGCGGATAAAGCTTCTTAAGTAAAGGAAGAGAGGGATGACCTAACCTACAATGTGCCTCAAAAGGAGATGTGACACCAGAACATGCAATGGATTTGGGTATTTGTGTGTCAAGGATGTAGTGGCCTCCAGACTCATATCCTTTACTAATAATCTTCTTCGTCATAAGATCCTGAAATAAGCAATCATTAGGAAAGAATGAGGTGTAACAGTTAAGATTGCGAATCAATTGACTAACATAGATCAAATTGAGAGATAAGTTAGGTAAATGTAAGACATATGATAAGGGAAGCAAAGGGGTTAGGGTAAGTGAACCAGACCCATGAACAGAAGATGATGACCCATCTGCTAAAGTAATACTAGGAGTGGATGTATGAGATTGAAATGTAGAAAAAAAACCAAAGTTACCTGTCATATGATTTGTGGCAACAAAATCAACGACCCATTTGGAGGATGGGGAAATGAGACATGCATTCAGTTTACTTAAATCAATAATAGTAGTGATTAGAGTAGATGAAGCTTTCAATGATTCCTGGTACTAAGAATACTTAGCAAATTCATCTGTAGAGATAAGAACTGACTTTTCAGAAGCATCATTAAAAGATGCAATATGATTTGATTGAGTTTTCTGAGTTCTATTCTGAAGCTTCCTATAGTCACACTTCATATGTCCTGACTTATGACAATAATGGCATATAATTTCTCCAGAATACTGTATGCGAGTTTTAGAATTGTTGGATCCTTTTCCTTTATTGCCATTCCTAGATTGAGACTTCCATTGCTCATAATTATTATTTTGGCTAACAAGAGTGCCATTGAACGACATAGGTGGAGTACCTTCAGTACGAAGTACCCGGCTAAAGACATCTTGCAAGGATGAAATTTCAGAATTTGAGAGAATTTGAGATTTGGCAATCTCAAATTCAGAAGGAAGACCAGTTAGAAAACTCATGACAGCCATTTGCTCTCTTTGACTCTGCTGAACTTTCACATCAGAACTAAATGACAGCAACATATTAAGCTCCTCATAGGTTTTCTTAAAATCCATAAAATAACTAGTAAGAGACTTATCTTGTTTCTCTACACAGTAAAATGCTTGGCAGACCTCATAAATACGGAAAATATTCTCTTTCCCAAAATATAAGAAATCTAGATAATACAATGGTTAATCAAACCAATTACCTCACTGTCAATTGAATTTCGAATATGCAAGAATAGTCGAGCATCCTCCTGTAGCCAAGTTTGCCTTGTTTCATCTTTTGGAGGATCATTAGTCATATGAGTATCCTTGTCAATACTCCATAAATAAAGCCGAACAGTTTTACTCCAGTCCAAATAACTAGAACTAATGAGCTTGTGTTTAGTGATTTTGGACATCACTGGAATCACATATGATACAACTGCTCCCTTTTTAACTCAAAGAAAATAATTATATCCAAGAACTTAAAATGACTGAAATCAACAGAACTGATCCAAAATCAACTTAAACCCCAATTTCTGAACTCTAATACGTCAATTTGACAGATAACCAAAATATGAAAAAAAAATTCAGACCCAAATCACTCTGTGATGCTTTGATACTATATAAAACACAAAGATGGGAATAGAATTTATTGTCTCTATTGATAATGGAAGTACATATTTATATACAAAGATTATATCTAATTAGGAAACTACACTAATTAGGATACCACACTAATTATGGTATTTACAATACTAATTAAGGGATTTACAATATGTAATTAAGGAATACGAAATATGTAACAGATTATAACGAAACTTTTTCTCCTGTATTCTCGAAGGATACATTTAGAGTAATTATAGAACTAGTAGCTTATTTTGATTTAGAGCTACATCAGATAGATGTGTAAAATTGCATGGAGAATTGAGTGAAGAGGTCCATATGGAGCAACCTAAAGGGTTTCAGGAAGATGGTACGAACCATCTCGTGTGTAGGCTTAAAAAGTCTATTTGTGGTCTAAAATAAGCCTTATGACACTGGTACTTGAAATTTGATGGTGTGATTACTTCTTTGGGATTTATCGAGAGTAAAATTGATAGATGCATATATCTCAAGATCAATGGGAGCAGATATATCTTTCTGATATTATATATCAATGATATACTACTTGCAAGTAGTGATTTAAGAACACTGTATGAAGTAAAGTAGTTTTTATCTAAATATTTTAAGATTGAAGACCTTGGAAAAGCGTCTTTTGTCCTTGGAATTGAAATTCATTGGAATTGATGTCTCTCTCAAAAAGCATACATTGAGCAGATATTGAAAAGATTCAATATGGAAGATTGTAAATCTTGGGATGTCCCAATTGGTAAAAGTGATAAATTGAGCTTGATATAGTCTCTCAATAGTGAAGTTGAGAGAATCAATGAAAGTAGTGTCATATGTTGGTGCAGTGGGAAGCTTGATGTATGTTCAAGTGTGCACTAGATCGGACATTGCATTTGCATTTGGTATTCTGAATAGATATCAATCTAATCCTAGAATGGACCATTGGACTGCAGCTAAAAGAGTTTGGAGATACCTTAAAGGGACCAAGGATTATATCTTGACATACAGAAAGGTTGAAAATCTTAAGTGGGTTGGTTATACAGACTTAGATTTTACTAGTTGTCCTAATGATAGAAAAAATCCATGCCAGGCTATGTTTTTATATTAGATGGTGGGGCTATATCTTGGAAAGTGTTAAACAGTCACTAGTCTTATCTTCTACAATACAAGCTGAATTTGTAGCATGTTATGGTGCAATCATACAAGCTATTTGCCTACACAATCTCATTACAAAAATGTAAATTGTTGATTCCATTGGCAGTTGTGATAATTTGCCGGCTGTTTATAAATTATCACAATACAACTTTATGGGTTTGCTTATAGAATCAATAATTGACATTTCTACAATGAGATTTTATAGGCAAACAATCTATATGATTACACCATAACATATTACGAACTCAGCTTGAATTGTGGAAGAATATCACTGGGTCTAAGTATATGGAAATTAAATATTTTATATTAAAAGAGCAAGTAAAGAAGGGAAATATTAAAATAGAGCATATTGGTATAGATGATATGATAGTTGATCCCTTTACCAAGGGTATTCAACCCAATGTTTATTAGAGATATTTCATTAGTATAGGTCTAAAGTCGACTTTTGATACCTTGAGTTAGTGAAAGACTTTCTTGTTGCTCTATGTATTTTGATTTGTAATTTATACATTGATATAATGTACTTTGTTAAATTGATGATCATATATATATATAATATATTCGTGGGAAAATATCAAAGGTTATATTTTCATTAGAAAATATAATGCGATATATATTAGATCTAATAGATTAAAGTCTTAAGATTAGTGTTGTCTTAAGCAAAGGCTTGAAATATTAAAGTTTATAGCCTTGAATGTATGTCTTGAGATATATAAAGAATCGTGTAATATAAAGCTTTTAAGACATATACAAACTTCATTTGAAGACGTAAAAGATTTCTTATACATACCTGTGTTGCATTCAAATAAGAAATCACTTACTGACAAAAAAAGTTCGATCATGAAGTGAGTTTTAACTAATCTTGCCACATTACTACACTGTGCTCATAAATGGTAGGGCTATTGGTATATATTTCCATAGAAGGTATCATATTCTTGAATAATGTGGTTTCCGTTATGATTTATTATTAATGATTTACTAAATTGAGTATGTGGGAGAAGTCTTTTGTAATAGAGTCTCAATTAATTAGCTCAAGTAGGAGAATATTAGTTATTTAATCTAATTATGAGCTTATTAACTGAGAAACAAAGACATTATAAAATAAAAGGTCTTAAGAATATGATCAATTATTTATTTAGACAAAAATTTATGAATTAATTTAATATGGATTATTAATGTGTGCTTGATAATAATATGAGTGTGATGGATGACTCATTATTATTATTATTATTATAATAAGTGGCTAGGTCTCTCTTGTTACTGACTTTTATCCTCTATATAAAGTTGAAATGGGATTAAGGATGATAAGGATAAGAATTCCATCATTCTGAGTCAGAAAACGAGAGAAATTTTTTGTACAAATTCCTCCAAATTGTTCCTACTGAGATAGAATCGATGAAATCAAATTCTTTTTTACGTCCGCTATCTCAATTAAACTTATTTTGTGCTCTATTTTGAATGTTTTAGATCATGGGATTGGATTATCAAGTTTTTTTTGGCTAAACTTGTAGCACCCCTCAATATAACTAGATTATCCTCTAATCATACTAAAGGATGCTATGAATACATGAGATTTATACCTTGTCCAATTTAAAAATTTTTCCTGTATCATGGCCATGATAACTTGAAAATGAAAATTGTTGCCCAAATAATCACCGAGAGAGGGGGGGGAGGGGGGGGGGATGAATTGGTAGGAAATTAAAATTGCACAACAAGATAATAAAAGAGAAAAGGGAGGATTAAGACACGAATTTTATAGAAGTTCGGGTGTTAACTAACCCTACTCCTCTCCCCAACTTAGATTGGGTATTAACTAATCTAATCACTTAGATTACAATCTTTTGAGTTTCAACTAGCTTACTCCCAACTAGGTATTTTAGCAAGGCTAACACTCAACCCAAATTTTCCTTGTGTTTTATGGCTCACACAACAACCAATTCCTTGTAATTTGGCTCACACTACCCAATTACAAGACAACCCAAGTGTTTTCAGATCAACACTTGAACCCTTATATAAAAGTAATTGAATGAAAGGATTTGAGAAAATAAATTGCAATAGCATTTGCACTTGTTAAGTTGTTGGCTCTAATTAAATAGCCTTTTGGTAAGGTTATTACCTACTAATTAGCCGTTACAAATGGTGTTATAACTCTTTCTAATGTTCTCTTACAAATGCATTAAATGCAGTCGGGAACCATGCTGTCCCGGTCGGGAAATGCCCGATTGTATTACGTGGTAGCTTATGGTCGGCTGAAATCTCCAACGGCAAGTTTTTGTTCAAGTGTCTCGGTCGAGACTTGCCCGATGATGCCACTGCCAGGAACTTGGGTCTTCTAGGCTTTGAATACGTCCTGATCGAGACTACCCTTCCCGGTCGGGACCTGAGTCAGTTTTGACTAAGTATATTTTGACTTTTCTGATGATGTGGCATATTATGGTGGTGTCTCCTCTTTAACGGTCATGTCTTTTTGAATATCCCGAGTGGACCGCAACCTTTCCCGGTCGGGAACCTGAGTGTCCTAGTCTGCTTTTGCTACTGAAACTTTTGGGTCATCACCCTGCAGAATTTCCCGATCTGGACACTTGGTTTGCTTGGTCTGCTCTACAGTCCCGGTCAGGACATTGTTGTCCCGGTCTGGAAACTAACGGTCCCGGTCGGGACATAGCCTTTCCCGGTCTGCTTTGGCTACTGGAACTTTGAGACACTTTGAGGCAATGCTTTCCCGGTCTGGACTTGTGTCCCGGTCGGGAGTTACACGTCTCTATGAAATTCTTGATTTGTTCAATGAGGAAACCTTAACCAAATGTGCTGAAACTTTGAACATTATCAAAACAACACTCAATAAGAATGTTAGTAATAATTAATTTGATTGTCAAAATCAAAATAGAGAAAAATCACCCATTAGTTAACAAAAATCAAATGCAGTTTGAAGAAAATTAAACTTTACTTTACATTCCTTAACAACTTTGAGCTACACCCAACTCAAAATAAAACAAAAACTACTTAAATCATTTATTACAATTCAAAATCTATAGACATGACATATACATGTATCATCACCCTCCTAGTGCCAGCTTGACCTTTGACTCATCGGGCTTTGTCTCTTTGTCAACTCCAGCTCGTACCTCAATCCTGCATATGAGGGAAAAACCACACATGTTAAGCAATTTAAGCTCAGTATGCACACAACCATTTAAATCTAAGTGCTTAGTACTTAATATATTTAAATATGCATAAATATATTCCCTTACTAACACATTTACCTCAATCTTGGTTAGGAATTACCTCCATCCCATATTACACTTGCTCATATTTCCATATCTTTCACTATATTGCGAACAACCATTTATACTATACATATATACATATATCCACATTTACAACCACCCATGCAACAAGGTACTATAATATATCATACACACACATAACACAATGTTCAATACAAACCAAAGACTCATCTGGTCTTGCCTAGCATATCTCATATACAAACAATAGGAATCAAAGGCGTCCAAATACCGGACCTCAAGCCCCCCAACTAGTAAGACTAAGAGCACCTAAATGTCAGGCCTCAAGCCACCTTAGTCTTGCACAAACATTGGTCAAAGGAATCCAAATACCGGGCCTCAAGCCACTTTGACCCTCTACCATGGTACCATTCTTTGTTCTACCCTTTTCTAGGCTTAAAAACTCTATCTAAATATTTCATGCATATCACACATTTCAATGTCAAAACATTTCCACACAATAGAATCATAAAATCATTCATTATTAAAGTTCACAACTAGTGTCAATCAACTCTATCATGGACCTAAAAGCCCATATAAACATACCATAACATAATTTACTTGAATTACATCCAAAAGTATCATTAAAAGGCTTAACATAGAGGTTCACCACTGTCACAACTGTCATGCCCATGAAGCCCGATGGTGAAGGATTCTGCCCCTTATTTTAGTAAGCTTCACAACCAGCTTCACCACTAGTCTGGCGGTGAAACCTAGTGGTGAAGGCTGCTATCCCAATTTTCTCTACATCCAAAATCATACCAAAAACATGTCTTATCATATCACATGCATATCTTAAGGTTCTCTTAAGTGGAACCTCTCTAACAACACTCCATTCAACCATATACCATGCTTTAAACATGTCACCACATATATTTTCCATATCACAATTATTCATATAAAATAGCATACAAGTTAATATTTATGCTCTTATTCATTCTAATTCATACAACCTTATTATTTTACACTCTTTTACCATTTACTTCATTATTCTTTCATCTTAACTATTGGTAAATTAAGAAAGATATGATTTTAAGAATAAAATCCTATAATTAAGGATAAATTTATTATTTCCTTGATTATAGGGCTTCCATATTTGATTATGTCCTTTATTGTTGATTATTTGATTATTTTCTTTATTGTAGGGATTCTAGAGTTTTTCTTCCTCTATAAATATGTAACTTATTTTTCTATCAAAATAAGAGAAAGAAATTCAGATTTTTTTCTTCTTCTTTCTATTGTTTTTTTCTACACTTGGTACAGATAGCACCACAATGACTCTTGTCATAAGAAACAGCAGATAATCATTCAACATAAATTATTTCGTCATCAGTGTTCAAAATTTATACCTCTTAGCATTTAAAAAATTGCACATACAATAATTGTTCAATTGAACAATTATACATAAAGTTAGCATTTTAAAAATTGCATGCACAATTGTTCAATTGAATAATCTTTCATGAGAATTGTTGTGCCTGGCATTTTCTTCTCATTCTTCTATTACCAGTGCCATA
>CATIWF010014773.1:0-13454 GCA_949630135.1 Balakata baccata | reverse complement strand
CTTCTCCTCACTAAATTTATGACAATCAAATATGAGTTCCACCTTCTTTTCCCATTGTAAATAAGCCTCCGGATCGGATTTACCTTGAAAATGAGGTATTTTAAGTTTAATGCTACCCAAATTCCTATCTACCAAATCATTATTGCCTTGGTTTCTACCATAAAATCGATTTTCTAGCATTCTTCCTCTACCCCCTTCCTAAACCTCGGCCTCTTCTTCCTCCACCTTTAGGTACACCCATTCCAGCAAAAACATCATCATCATCTTCTTCATTGTAATCCATGTATTCAGCTTCTGAATCATCTACTTGAGGTATTCAATTTCTATCTCCACTATTTCGCCCATTGTGATTCGGTGTGGCTCGTTCAACAGCTTGCAGCCTTGCCTCCATGCGCTCTAATATGTCCCTCAAGAATCTGAATTCTCCCTTTGTAAGACTTCTTTTTTTCTGTTCCTTTTTTTCACAAATTTTTTTTTTGTTTTTTTAAACCTCAACTACAAATGCAAATTTGAATTTCAAAAAGCAAACAATTGATTTAACTAAAGAAAAACAAGAACAAGACAAATGAACTCAAGAAATAGGATTAAAGAGCGCGAATTATAAAGGATAAAACATGATCATGAGCCAAAGCTCTGATACCAAATGATTCGACTAGGCCAAGGTATTCCTAGACGGTGACCCATCTTGGTACTGACCCTGCTCAACAACGCTTAATCGGCCGCTTAACCGCTTTGAGCCAAGCACTTTCCAAGAGCTCACCCATCATGGTACTACCCCTGCCACAACACGCTTAACCAGTAAGAGCGCTTACCATTCTAGCAAAAGCTTAAGCTGATAGTAGAGGCGCAACTCTATTCCTTTATCCTGGATCAAACAAGGGCCACCAGTCTCTTTCGACTTTGTGTGCCATCTGGCCAAACCCGTTCCACACCTCCCCAGACCCGGGACGTATCATGATGGGTCATCGTCTGGGAATACCTTGGCCCAGTCGCATCATTTGGTATCAGAGCCTGAAGTTGGGTCCAGATCCCACTTTCGTGTGTCAGGTTCGAGGACGAACCTCCTTAAAGAGGGAGGGAATGATACGTCCCGGGTCTGGAGGGGTGTGGAACGAGTTTGGCCAGGTGGCACACAAAGTCGAAAGAGACTAGTGACCCTTGTTTGATCCAGGATAAAGGAATAGAGTTGCGCCTCTACTATCAACTTAAGCTTTTGCCAGAATGGTAAGCGCTCTTTTTGATTACGCGTGCTATGGTAGGGGCAGTACCATGATGGGTGACCTCTTGGGAAGTGCTTGGCTCAAGGCGGTTAAGTGGCCGATTAAGCGTTCTTGAGCAGGGTCAGTACTAGGATGGGTGACTGTCTGGGAATACCTTGGTCCAGTCGCATCATTTGGTATCAGAGCCTGAAATTGGGTCTGGATCCCACTTCCGTGTACCAGGTTCGAGGACAAACCTCCTTAAAAAGGGAGGGAATGATACGTCCCGGGTCTGGAGGGTATGGAATGGGTTTGGCCAGGTGGCACACAAAGTCAAAAGAGACTGGTGACTCTTATTTGATCCAGGATAAAGAAATAGAGTTGCACCTCTACTATCTACTTAAGCATCATGTGGCAGGGGCAGTATCATGATAGGTGACCTCTTGGGAAGTGCTTGGCTCAAGGCGGTTAAGTAGTCGATTAAGCATTATTGAGTAGGGTCAATACCAAGATGGGTCACCATCTGGGAATACCTTGGTCCAGTCGCATCATTTAATACCTAGACGGAAGGAACTCCAAGCTAACAGTATGGGGTTACTGCAATCAGGTCTAATGGCCTCCGAATTCTCCTCCGCCGGGCCTCCAGATCTCCAAAGAATAAATCAAATTCATCCAAAGTCAACCTTCCTTTTCCCCCAAAAAAATCTCTTTTTTATATCTAGGTTAGTTACAAAAAATAAAACCTCTCTCAAACTCCTTCTTTAGTCCCAAATTCATTCACTAATTATAACTCAGAAAGAAGTTCCAACCAATAGATATGAGTTACAAAACATGGACCCCCACAAAAAAAGGTCGAATTGTCAATTAAAAATGCAGAACTACAGGTCACGATCGTGCATTAAGCATGGGTTGTGCATAATGGCTGCTTGAAGAAGATGCACGGGTTGTGCGCTATGCATGCCCAAACCTTTGCCTTGTTGTGCAAGGGTCATACACAGTGAATAGTGTCCCACAATTGCATGCCCCGCATAGACTGCATGACCGTGCAACTGCTGTTTGACTGAAATTTGACTCATAACTCCCCGTTCCTCATTTCTAGCCTTTTCGGGCTTTAATTTAACACGAAGGGCATTCCTTGCTTTCCATGAAACACCCTAAACCTATGATACGTTACGTATAATGGATATTTCAAATCGGCTCATAATCATATAAAATGTTATTTGTTATTCTTATTCTTAATGACAAATTGATGTAAATTATATATATATATATATGTGTGTGTGTGTGTGTGTGCGCGCGCACCCGCGTGCGTGCGTGCGTGCCTATAATTGTTTATTTCACTGTTCATTTATTAAAATTTTTGACAGCATAACGGCTATACTATGAATCTTACTCTCTTGCAAATTCGGAAAAAAAAACACTCTCAATATACTCAACAATGCCTTAACAACCTCCAATAACAACAGTTCTAATCGTTTACACAAATTATTCCATCACACATATATATTACATAGGCATATAGATATTATCCGTAATATAAACTGTTTAATACATCTAACATTCATCCATACCGTTCGTAGCATCATGCATACATATACACTATTTGTTACAATATTGTCCATTGCAAAACTATATATATACATGCCTCTAGTACAAAAGTCCAAAATACTAATAAATTATCCTGATCCTACAGTCATATACTTACTCCAACTTGTATACTCAATCTGTACGACCTAAACCTGTGAGCAACAATAACACGCACTGAGCAGTCTATGCCTAGTGGTGGATACAATTCTAATATTTTCCATCTAAAAACATACATATTATGCATGCATATTTATCTCACGCAATCAATTCATAATAATTTTTATTATTGTCACTTGTTAATTATCATTTCACATCTATTATTATTATTATTATTATTATTATTAT
This sequence comes from Balakata baccata, assembly GCA_949630135.1. Taxonomy (NCBI): domain Eukaryota; kingdom Viridiplantae; phylum Streptophyta; class Magnoliopsida; order Malpighiales; family Euphorbiaceae; genus Balakata; species Balakata baccata. The sequence continues at coordinate 10,323 of CATIWF010014773.1, read as the reverse complement.
TATTATTATTCCATAACACATATTTACGCATACTTAATTATTATGATATGTATTTACTAACACAAACTCTTTACATATATTTCCTTAATTTTAATTATTAGTTCATTATTAATCTCTTTTTTTTTAATTCTATTTCTTGCATATTTACCATTTACTCGCTTTTATTTTTAATTCTTTACATAATTGCCATTTTACTCCTATATTCGTCATATCTTTACAAGTTTACAATTATCTCCTTATTTTGCTCCTATTAGTATCCAATAGAAATTCTTGACTGGATATGAGGGACGTGGACCCCAGAAGTCCGAAAACATAAAAAAAAGTGATCACTAAGAACCCCCGAGCCATGAACATGATAACATGGAAACAAGATTGTAGACTGCCATTGGCCTACACATGTGAGTCGCCATGACTCGTATCACTGTAAGGTGTCCCTATGAATAGCCAATTATATTATGTACTTCTGATTTAACTACCAATATACTAAGGGCAAAACCAATTTCCCTTTACCTTTTTCTTACTTACGCCCTTAAATAACCTTATTTCTCATTCATAAGCATAATTGTATTTCTTATTCCATATGGTATAATTAAACATACATACATCATATTTTATTTCTTATTCATACTTACATATTCAAAATCATCATACAACTTCTATCTTTCAATACATAATACCCATCTAAGCCATAATATAACCAAATAATTCCCAAAAATCTTCACTAAATTTCTACTAACCTTATTTTAATTCTATTTTCATTTTCCTACTAAAATTCAATAAAATCTCATGAATTCAACCTATTTTTCTTATGATACACTATTAGGCCCATTCAATCTATCTAGTTCAAATCTTATTTTCATCAAATCATTCATTCCAAACTTCATAATTTAAACTAAATTTCATCTTTCTATGCTAGATTTCCATAATTTCATAATTTTTCTTCATGCATGCATGCATGCATACATACATACATACACATGAAAAACCATCAAAATAAATGGAAAACAATAGATTTTGTATCCACAAACCTTATTTCCCTCTTCTTCTTGCTTATTTATTGATTTCTTTTCCTTTTCCCTTATCTTTGCTTGCTCCCTCTTTGCCACCTTCACCTAGCAAAATTCCAAGCATAAGTTTTCCCTCAATTTTTCCTTTCAATAATCCAAAATTTGCATGAAATATAAATCTCTATCTTAAAATCTACCCAAAACTCAATTAAATTCACTAAACTCACTTACTTGGATTTTTACTCTAAATTCTTCCTTCACAATTCTATCAACTTCTTCACCAAAAATGAGTTCTTGATATTGGCAGAGATGGATTTAGGGCCTTAGAATTATTTGGGGGATGAAATTTGGTGGAATTTTGGAGAGAAGTTTGAAGAAAATTGAAGTGGGAAATGGGAGAGGAGGTCACGGCTAGAGTAGTGGAGATGGTGGTGGAATTCTCTTGAAAATTCTGGTATTTGGTCCTTTTATGCCGTCCAAAATGGGCCGAACCAGCTCCAACTCAAAATAGGCCCATTAGTTAATTTTTCTAACATTTTCAAGCTCAATTATTTTTCTTGCACCATTTCTCATTAAAATGTGTCCCTAATTATTAAAAAAAAATATTCCTTAGGGTACACTAAAATTTTTTGAGTCAAAATGACGTCGTTTTCCAGTCTGGCAAATTTTACCGGTCTGAAAACTTATTTTTCTGAGTCACCCAAAAATAAATTTTTCCATATCAAAAAATCCCTCATAATATTTAGAATGAGTCTATGTGTTCAGATAATTTTTTGGAGGTCTCTCGCATTTTTTTTAGGCTCGGTTGAAGTTCAATAAAACTAGATTACTATTCAAACCGAAATGTATTTTTTTTTTTACTTTTAAAGGCTTATTTGAACTCAATTTCACCTCAAATTACATCCTTGGACTCCTCATGAATTGTACTTTCCGATAGTCAAGTAAAATATTTTTTGCTCTCAGGTGGTACTATTCATCCCCGACAATACTATTCATACCCGAAAATTACTATTCACGATTACCGAATTTTTAGGGCATTACATTCCATGCCATTACCTACACCAACAAAGACATAATCAAAAGAAACTAAATCTAAAGAAAACTAACAACAAATGCACATCAAGCATATGCAATTAACACTACAACTGAATGTCACTTCAAATTGCCCTACACTTAGTCGTTGCTTATCTCCAAGCAACTTTTAAGCATGAAAGATGACAACATGCTCGACTCAAACACAAACGGACCACTCTAAGCCTCGCCCAATAATCCATCATCCTAAGCTTCACTAATGCACCCGTAATACCCAGAATGTAAGCTCCAAAAATAATTATACCCAACCCAAACTTAATTCCAATTTCATACCCACAATCAAAAACAAATTAACAGGATCATATTGCACCTTCCAAACAAATATGCAAGCAATCCTATCAAGCTAGTCAACTGCACACAATAAGAGGATGTACTGAATTCCCCCACACTAGTCCTCACGCATCTCTCAATCTCTCGAGTGTTTAGGCTATTGTTCAAATGATCTCTCATTCAAATCACAACAAACACTTCCATAAGTTTGCATCTAATCCAATCTCCACTACTCATAATTAGGGGTGTCGGCTCATAACATGTGAACCCAACATTCAAAATACGTAAAATTAATGGCTTAGAATTGAACTTATAAAGGTTTATATCATAAATAGGTTGACTTGTTTATGACACGACTCAAATCATGTCGTGTCACAGGTTAACATGCAAACCGTTACAATCCGACCTAACCCGCTTATAACACACATAAATTTATTGAATATCAAGGTTAATAGTGTCATTTTACAAAAAAATAATATCTAAATATCATTTTCGAGTTATGTCGTCTAGTTAAATGACCCAAAAAAATATAATTGTGTCGTGTCATATCAAATGACCCAAAAAGTATAATCGTGTTGTGTCAAATGACCTAAGAAAGCATAATCGTGTCGTGTTCCTATTGGAGTTTATGACCTACATATGACTCCTATTGGATTTTATGACCTACATAATACTTGAAAGTTAAACGTGTTACACACGTCGTGTTCATATAACCTGTTTAATTTTCGTGTTGTGTTCATGTTGACCCTAATCGTGTCACCTGAGTGGGTCAACATGACACAAACACGACCCACCAACCCATTTTGACACCCCTACTCACAATACTGCCAAGACACCTATCTTGAGGTCTTCACAAGGTTGTAACGTGGCTTAGGTGAAAAGGTGGATAAAAGGGAAAATAAAGCTAAATGATCACAAGAAACAAGTAATGAACTAGAGACTATTGCTTCATCCAACTTCCTACTATCACATGGCGAATCCACAATATAGCAATATAAAAATTGACATATTCCCTGTTCGGCGATTGCAATTCAATGTGGATTATTGAATACATTCACATTTTGTCATATTTTCTTCTCCCATTCTTCTTTTTTTCTTTTTTTTTTCCTCTCTTTTTTTTATTTTTTTGAAGATAGAAAAAATGAACCTACATTGAATTGACTAAGCGATTGCTGTCCAACCCCAAAAGTTCATCCATACTCGATAGGAATGATGGACCGTAGAAAGTTTGCTCATTGTTTATAATCCCTAGTCACTACCAGCTATTATGATCATGGGTAATTACAAAGAAAGGACAACTACAAAATCGCTTGAAATGGCTAATTAAGGTGTGGTTTACAACAATGAATGGTCAAGGCTCAACTTGGCTAACTAAGGGATATTATGAGGTAAGGCTACAAACGCAAGTTAAAAGGGTGTAATTCTAATTGCCTCAGTCATCTAAGCGCCCTGACAATAAAAATTGCAGCCTCAACTAGCATTTAAGTGCAAATTCTAGAGTAATCTTGTTGTATTTGAATTCAATCACTCAAAAGAAAGGAAACGAGCTTGAAAATAATGATAGCTCCATTAAGGCTCAAAATCTCACAAAAAAGGGATAAGGGTAGTAGTATACAAGTGTAGGAGGTTCTGCACATAACCAATAATACATACAACTCCTAGCTCAATAACATTACTGACACTTTGTAAGCAAAAGAATCAATTCAACCATATTAAAAGGTATTCAAATGGAAGTTCATTTTGGTCCAATTACTCCTGTTACTAACTTCCTGGTATACTTAGCAGTGTTTCATAAGCTATCATAGGAAAGTTGAGCAAATCAAGCTAAGCAAGCAAGTGGTTTAAGAAAACAAGCATACAAAATGCATGCAACAATCAAACATGTCACGACAAACAACAAAGCAAAATGTGTGAAAGTAAACAAAATGAAATATACAAAAACAAACAACTTCAATAAAAGCAAACCAATAAATATAAGCAAATGACATGTAATTGAAAGATAAAACATAACCAAACAATAGAAATTGTAAAACTAGGCAAGCAATTCCCATCCCCCACACTAAATCGAGCCCGAACCCTAAAGGGCTCGAAATAAGCAAAACACAAAAACTAAACTAAAGTGGTGAAGGTGAGGAGAACTCCCCTGAAAAGTGAGGTTTACTGTGGTTGTGGGGCTGGGCCAGGAGGCAATGGTGGGGCGTGGTGAATGGCTAGACTCTATTGAAGAAGGAGCTGGGTCTCTTGAAGCTACTTAGACAATGCTACATTGCTGGCCTTGAGCTATTTGAAGCTCTCACGGTGATAGACTTCCATCATCTGTTGTTCATCCATTGATTGTTGTGCTCCTCCAAGGCTGATAAGTGGGCCATAACACAAGCCTCTATATCAGCAATGTCTCTCATGCCTTCCTCACTGCCATCATCTGAGGATTCCTCCTCAGAACTAAGTTCTTAGATAGGCACTGAAGAAGAACCAATTCCTGGTGCGACAGCCTGCAAGGTGGGGGTGTGCGGTGCCCAAGAGTATGAACCCTTCAAACCCTGCAAAAGTTTAGCACTAGCTAGGGCTGCAAAATTAAGATCATTTAAACCCTTAAGCACAGTTACATTAGTCATATTATGATCAAAACCATGCAATTGAATGGCTAATGCGGTGACAATATGTCCAAAGCCCAAAGAGGTGGTATAGTAGCTCAATATATGGGCCATGGCAGCAAAAATAAATGCCCTCGTCGCTATATGTTTCCCTTTATGACTGCACCATAGTAAAAATAATCACACGTACTTATTTTATTGCTTTACTTTTGCCAAAGATGGCGTGACAGATGAACTTGTACATGACCACATTGACCGGGTCAAGAAATTGACTGTTTTTCGCGTTGTGTGCATTAAACTTATTTAGACAGGTGAAAAATTTCCAAGCTTTATCCCAGTCAAAGTCCTTCAATATTTGTGTGGCACCGGTTTTCCTAAAGCTAAAGACTTGGTGCATTGTGGACATGTTAGCAGTGTAATTAGTGCTAAAGAGCCGAAATTTAATAAGTGTAATAATTGTGCACATTAGTGGTAATGAAAATCTCCCGAAGCTATCGCTTATAACTAGGTGTGTGCATGTGTATAAATTTTGTCCACCCTAAGTTATTAGCAAACTTTTCAACCCTAGCCAGACAATCCAGTGCACATAGAGTATCAAAATCCAAGAAATGAATATGAGCATCATACTTGCCCATGGTGCGGAGATATTCCTTACCTTCCTCCTTAATGTAGATGGGGAATGGGGCGCCATAGTTGTTGGCGAGGTCCATGGGTCCCACAGGTGGTGGAGGTTCTCCGGCCTTAACCTTATGTTTCCCCATATTTGCGCCATGCACGCTGTCACAGGCTTGGTCTTTTCCCACCAACGACCGCACGACACTAGCAAACTTCCCCCCAATTAAATGCTAGTCAGCCTCTCCTCGAATGCTAGATAATGCTAGCAAGTGAGCAAAGATGATAAAGAACTTTGAAAGGCAAAAGAGTTGGAAACTTGGAGAATGCTTTGTATTACTCAAGAGAGCTTGTTACAACTTGTGTGTTACAAATGAGGAGCTAAGAGGTATTTATAGGCCTCCACTTCCTCAATGGACAGCTAGGATCAATTTGATCCAACAATTCATAATTCGTATATAAAATTCTCTACATACTTCTACAATTTACAAGAAATATCTACATATATGTACACTTCTCTAGAATAATCTATAAGTGTGTAGAATGTGGTGGAGAAGTTTAGAGAATTGGGGATTGAACCTCCATAGTGCGTGACATTCTCCCCCACTTAATATGGCAACGTCCTCGTCATGTCCCTTTCGTAGGCTTTATCACGTCTTTGTAGGCCTAAAGGTTGAGCTTGTGCTCCCAACTTGATTCACTAAATGGCAACCCCTTCCATTTGACAAAGTACTCAACATAACTTGGATGGGTGCCATGCCTTGGGATTACTCGATGTGCCAAAATCTTCTCGGCCTCACGTTCGGGTGTTGTAGTGATGGCTGTAGGCGCTCTCTTTGACTCGTTCCAGCTTGGTTCCTCCTTGTCGGCATGAAATGGCTTTAGAAAGCTCACATGGAACACCAGATGCATCTCTAAGTATGAAGGCAAAGTTAAACGATAGGCCAACTTGCCAACACGCTTCTCCACGGGGAATGGGCCTTCGTAGTGCCTAACCAAACCTTTATGCACATTGGTGAACCTTCGGCTTTGATGTGGGAGGAGCTTCACCATGACTAAGTCTCCCTCCTCAAATTCCAAGTGCCTCCTTTTCGTATCGGCCCACTTCCTCATCCTCTTCGCGGCCTTTACTAAGTAGGCACGTGCCATGTCGGATTTTTCATGCCATCCCTTGGCAAACTTGAAGGCGGATGGGCTAGGACCTTTATATCCAATGGCCAATGTGTGTGGAGTCATTGGTTGCTGCCCCGTTGCTATCTCGAATGGACTAGCCCCCGTTGGCTCACTTTTTTGCAAGTTGTATGAGAATTGGGCTATGTCCATCAACTTGGCCCAATCCTTTTGGTTGGCACTTACATAATGCCTCAAATATAACTCCAACAAGGCATTCACCCTTTCAATTTGCCCATCGGTTTGAGGATGAAAGCTTGTGGAGAAGTTGAGCTCGGACCCCAATAGCTTGAACAACTCCATCCAAAATCTGCCTGTGAAGCGAGTATCTCTACTACTCACAATGGTCTTCGAGATGCCCCAATACTTCACCACATGCTTGAAAAACAAGAGAGCAACATCTTCGGCTGAAAATTTTGTACGCACGGGGATGAACACCCCATACTTGCTAAATCGATCCACCACCACCATGATGTTGCTACATCCTTCGGAATTAGGTAGGCATGTGATGAAATCCATAGAGATATTCTCCCAAGGTTTCTCGGGAATGGGCAATGGTTGCAATAGGCCCGCTGGATGGTGTTGTTCTCCCTTGTCTTGTTGGCACACAAGGCAAGTCTTTACACACAGCTCGATGTCATTGCGCATGTGAGGCCAATAGTAGGCACACTCCATAAGTGCCAACGTGCGCCGGGTACCGGGATGTCCCACCCATTGTGAATCGTGGCACTCTTTGATGATCTCTTTCCTCAAGCCTTGCCACTTTGGCACAAATACTCGATCTCCTTTGGTGGTGAGCACCCCATCCCTTAGCCAAAATTGGCGTGTCTTCCCTTAATTTGCCAATTCCACCAAACTCTTGGCTTGTGGGTCATGCTCGAATCCCTCCTTAATTCGGTCTACCAAGGGAAATGTTGGGTTTGTGATGGCAGCCAACTCAACTTTTCTGCTAAGTGCATCGGCTACCAAGTTGGCCTTGCCTGGCTTGTACTCCATCACAAAGTCGAACTCGGCCAAGAATGCTTGCCAACGGATTTGCTTCAGTGACAACTTCTTTTGCTTGAGGAAGTAGCTTGTGGCCACATTATCGGTTTTGACAATGAACTTGGACCCCAATAGATAATGCCTCCAAGTTCGTAGGCAATGTACTACAGCGGTCATCTCCTTCTCTTGGATCGTATAGCGGCGCTCGGTATCATTGAGCTTTCGGCGCTCATAGGCAATAGGATGACCTTCTTGCATTAAGACACCACCAAGTACAAAATCGGAAGCATCGGTATGTACCTCATATGACTTGGTGTAGTCGAGCAGGGCTAAGACTGGCTCTTGGGTCACTTTCTCTTTAAGGGCCTCGAATGCTCTTTGGCACTTCTCATCCTAATCCCATGCCTTATTTTTCTTCAATAAATCGGTGAGGGGTGCGGCAATGGAGGAGTAGCCATTAATGAACCTTCGGTAATAGTTGACGAGGCTAAGGAAGGATCGTAGCTCGGTCACCTTCTTTGGCGGCTCCCACTCCACAATTGCTTGAATTTTGGACTTGTCCATGCACAACTTGCCACCACCCACAATGTGCCCAAAGAACATTACTTCTTGTTGAGCAAAGACACATTTTTCCTTCTTGACATACAACTCATTTTCCCTTAATACTTGGAAGACTTGGTGCAAATGTTTGCCATGCTTTTTCAAGGTCTTGCTATAGACCACTATGTCATCCAAGTATACCACAACAAATTTGTCCAAGAAGGGTTGAAATACCTTGTTCATGAGGGTGCAAAATGTAGCAGGGGCATTGGTGAATCCAAAAGGCATGACTAAGAACTCGTAGGAGCCATACCTCGTAACACATGTAGTCTTTGGCTCATCCCCAACTGCTACCCTCACTTGATAGTAGCCCGATCTCAAATCAAGCTTTGTAAACCATCGTGCATCACCAAGTTGATCGAAGAGATCGGCTATCAATGAGATTGGATACTTGTTCTTGATGGTGATCTTGTTGAGCGCCCTATAGTCAATGCACATTCGAAGTGACCCATCGTGCTTCTTTTGGAAAACCACGGGTGCACCATAAGGACCCTTCGATGGTTGGATATATCCCGCATCTAACAATTCTTTCAATTGCCTCCTTAATTCTTCAAGCTCGGGAGGCGCCATCCTATAGGGGACCGCGACAGGTGGGCTTGCACCAGACACCAATTCGATTTTATGATCCACCTCTCTCTTAGGTGGAAGCTTCTTTGGCAACTCGGGGGGCATGACATCTTCGAACTCCTCGAGGAAATGGGAGATCTCCTTTGGCATCTACTCGATTGGCACATTCTTCTCTTCTTCGAGTGTGGCAAGGAATGTGGGTTGTGCCTTCTTTAGTCCCTTGGAGATTTGCGTGGCTGAAAGTTGCTTGGCTTGTAGACTTGCCTCCCTAGCTAGAGGCACCATGCATGCATTGCCTTCCTCCAATATGCATATTGTGTTGGTACAAGGAATGGGCACGGCCTTAACTTGGTCCATGAATTCAATGTTTAACACAATTGCATAATCATCCATTGGCACAATTGAAAAGTCTACTAAGCCTTGCCAATCACCAAGTCTTACCTTGACGCCTTGTGCAACTCCAAATGTGGACTTGGCATCGGAATTGACTGCCTTAAGCCATCCTTTCTCCTTTGTGTACTTGATACCTAGTCGATCGGCCTCCTTCACTTCGAGGAAATTGTGGCTAGCACCCGTGTCTATTAATGTTTTCACGGCATGCTTGCCAACTTTGGTTTCAACGTATAAGCGGCCCTTTCTTTCGGACTTCGGCATCTCGACTTTGGCCTTGATGGCATTAAGGAGCTTTATGGATCCCATTCTTGTCTCCTGGCACCGATGCTCCTCTTCCTCCCTCTCCTCAACTAGAGCGGAAAGCTTGGCCTTCTTCGGGCATTCACATGCTTTGTGTGCCCTATCACAAAAGAAGCACTTAATGGTTGGCTTGCTTACACCCTTGTCATCCTTGGTGCTCTTGCCCTTATTGAACTTGTATGAGCTCTCTTTGCTTTGGTGGGTGTCTCCCCCACTCTTTCCTTTGCCACTCTTGTCCTTAATGGACTTTGGCTTGTCGTTCTTCTTGAATTCTATAAGAGATTCGGCAATGGAAATAGCAGTGGCAAGATCTTGGGCACCATGTCTTTTGATCTCCAATCTAGCCCAATGTTGTAACCCATCCATGAAGGCAAAGAGGGCCTCCTTGTCGGGATAGTCAGGAATTTCCAAGAGCACTTCGTAGAACTCTTTCACATAGTCTTGGATGCTCCCTTTTTGTGTGAGACGCCTAAGCTTCGCCCTTGCTTCATGCTCGGCATTCTCGGGATAGAATTGCCTTTTGAGTTCTTTCTTGAACTCGTCCCATGTATCGATGGTGCAAGTCCCTTTCTCGATGTCGCTATACCTCCTCGTCCACCATACCATTGCGGTATCGACTAGGTAGAGTGAGGCATGGTCCACCTTCTTGGCATCTTCTGTTACGCCAAGTGCCTTGAAGTATTGCTCCAAGCTCCATAAGAAATTATTGATCTCCTTCGCATTCCTTGAGCCAT